>JABUQX010058759.1:0-33322 GCA_015478945.1 Trachelipus rathkii
ACTCTCTCTCATTCAGGATTTTCGTACTTCGTTTTTTATCAGTAGTTTTTCATATATGCGGAGGGTTCTCCTTTTATTTTTGGTCTACTCTATTTTTCCTCACTCTTTTCTCTGGTGTTCAGTTGCATATATTGCGTTGATGTCATTAATTGGATGTAAAAGTGATTCCCATATTTCTATTCATATTTTTAGCACCGATGATTGGAATGTTTATCGTTCGTTTTCTTCTGTCTTTCACGAGAGTTTACATATCCAGGTCCATTTCGTCTCATTCTCGAGTCTCGTCGGTTCTTCGTAGTCTCTATCTCTCTATCCATCTTTCTATCTATTATTTCTATATTACAATTAATATTCGAGATTCTTTCTTTATTTCATTATTATTATTATTCTATTCTTATCTTTGGGTCTTTCATTTTTTTAGGTTAGGATGGTGTTCTCTCTTCTTCGTATTGTCGTCCTTTCTTATCTTAGCGGTTCTTTTTTTTAATCTGGAGTTTCATGCTAGTTCGTTGTAGGGTGTGACCAGATTTTCTTTTTTTGAGTTCTCGTTATCGTAGGTATTCGTGGTATTGCTTATTCATGTTCTCTTATTCATTTCATTTTTAGCTATTTTTTCGTTTTTTTGTATAATTTTTTTCTGTTTTAGTTTATTTTTAGGCTTATTTTGGACATGGCTTATTCTTTATTTTTCTTTATCCTCGGTGATGATTTTCATTCCTATGATATTCGGTCTTGTAGTTTTATGTATTATCTTTGGTTTATTTTTATGTACATTTATAATTTTATATTTAATTTGTTTGTATGCGGCAGGTACATAACTGTGAGGCTGATCACTGTACTTTGATTCTTTGCATTTTCATGCTACCGTTTTAGCTTGTAGTGGATATACTTGAGTTCTGTATTGGGAATACTTTTTTCTGCTCTTTTTGGCATTCGGTTTGCTCCTTTACCAATCATCTTCGCAGTTTGCATTCTGGATGAGTTGTTTTTTTATTTGCCTATTGTGATATTTCTATTTTCTTTTTCTTGCTAGTGCATGTTTATTTCTAGTTTTTGTTTCTGCATTCATGTGATATGTTCGGTAATTGATGTTTCTTTTTTTATGTGTTTAAATATTTCGATTCATTTTTTGCAATTTGTTTTCGTGGGCAATTTTTGGAGGAGGGGTGTAGGTTAGGTTGCTCGTTGACCATTCTTTGACTTTAATAATGAGTGCTAGGCTAGTGCCTTTTTTTTGGTGAGAGTATTCTTTAATGAGCTCGAGTTACTTCTTCTTGTAATTACTTACTCTGAGCTGGAGCGTTTTACTGGATTTATCTGTTGGCATATATTATCATATGATTTTTTTTTTTAGTATTCTGCCTATATATATAAACTGTTCATTTACATATTTTTTTCTTCCTATGATCTATGCTTTGCCAGTATTTTATTTTTCTCTGACCCTTGGTCATCTGATCTTTCGGGAGTTTCCGTCTCATTTTGTATACTTATTAGGTTTGACTTCACTCTTAGATTTATTCTACTTGCAGGGCAGTTTGTTTACTATCGTGTATTTTTATTTGTCGATCTTGGCGGTTGTTTTCACGGCTCTATGCATCTATCTTGATTTTATTCTTGTCTGCTTCACTCTCGGGAGATTCTACCTTGGTATCATCTTATTGTTAGCATTAGTTGGCGTAGGTTGCTGATTGTTTGATTGATCTGTGTATGATGTGATATCGTGTATTCTATAATGCACTGTTATTATATCTTGATTTTTCTCTTATTGCTTAAAAGGAGAAAATATGGCCTACATTCTAGCAACTTTTATTATCTTTTTTAGCTTTTATTTTTAGTCTCATTCTGTATTGTTTCTTCTGGGAGCTTGCCTTTTGGTTACTCACTCTTTATCATTTTGTGAGTTTTAGTCTTTTTACTTAGATAAGGCTATTTCTACTTGAACTTCGAGGCTGTACCAGTCAATATGCTATTTCAACTTCTTCTTTCTTTGCGTCTATCGTATTCGTTGATCTATGTCATCTGTATTTATTATATGGAATCGCTTATATTTCATCTTTTATTGCTTTACTCTACTCTTTCTTCTTTTTATTGAGTATTTTGTTCTTCTTTTCCTTATCATCTTCTCTTTATCTTATCCTCATTCGGTCATCCCTAATCTTCTTTAGTCTGTTTCTCGTTAGTGTTTTGGTGTGTATTTGTTCTCTCGTCTGGTTGTCTTCTTCAGTACAGGTCTTCGTCTCGCTTATCAATCATAGGTCTCAATCGCTCCTCTTACTTGGTGATTCATTTCTCCGTCGGTGGGCACTTCGCGCTACTTCCTTCTTATGTATTTCACATCTCTTTTCTTTTATTCTCTTCATTAATTGTTTTAGCAGTGATATTCGCCTTCGAATCTCTCTCGCTCTTATCCTTTCTCTTTTAATCTCTTATGCGCTCTCTCCATACTCTCTTCATCTTCTATGCTCATACTTGATATCGGGAGTCGTGCGTAGGTTTATCTGGAGAGTTCTCTCATCTCCCGTGCTGCATGATTCATCAGCATTTCGATTGTTGTGATTTGTCTTCTCTCGTGGGTTCTTTCATCTCATCCTTTTCAGTTATCTTGATTTTGTCATTCTTTTTCGACATCTGGCTTTTTTATTGTGCTAAAAGCGTTGGCATGTTGTAGTCTTGCTGCTCTTTTAATTTTGCGAAGCGTGGACATTTTGTCGTCTGTTGTCAGCACACGTGGTGTTTGATCACTTGTATTTCCGATAACTCATTTACTTGTCCTAACTAAGTTGGTACATATATCTGGGAGCTTCTTTTTGGTTACTCATCCTTCGACTCAATTTTGAGTGCCACTTCTTCTGTACGTTTCTCTAATAATCAATTTGCTATCAAGGGATATATCATTAGTTGTATATTGTGGTACTTCCTCTTTATGCTGCACAGGTACATGTGTGCTATCGTCTCTTCATTTATTATCTGTAATTATATTCGCAGTCATTGCTCTTTAGGATATTTTAATTATGTATATATCTTAGTGTAAACATTATTAGATATTGTCGTTATCTCTTTGTTGTTGACTTCTCTCTCCTGATTAGAGTATCGTCTATTATTATGGTTTGACTTTGCTCTTCTGGCATTCTTTCAGAGTATAATAGGAATTATTATGTTGGCACATTTTATTATATGATAGTACTGTCAGTCTTCGCGGTGGTATACGTTCGTGTTTTAGGTACTTTGGTTCTGAGTTATAGTTTTGGAGTAGTAGGTTTTATCCAAATGTAACGGTTAGAGTAGTGATGTATTTGGTAGTGTATAGTCATTTTTTTTTTTTTTTCTTTGGAGAACGGATTTTATATATAGTATATATGCTGCTTAGGCGTAATTATAGATATCTTATGTAAACTGGTTGACCTTGATAGTCATCGGTAATTTATATTATTAAAAAACATAATTCAAGTAAATCAATGCAAGTGTTGATTCAGAAAATAAAAAAATTATATTACTACACCGCTATTACGTATATTCTCCATTCTCTCCATTTTTATAATATATTATCGATTATAATATATATATATATATCTATTGATATATTATATATATATCTACAGTATGTATATTACTACTCATATTATATATAGATATATTATATATAATATAATAACTCATTTATATTACTTTTATATAATATTATATATATTATATGTATACATACTATACTATATTATATATATATATATATATATAATATACTACATAATATATTATACTATATATATATATCCTATATATATATATATACTATCACTATATAATATATATATATATATATATTATATCTATATTACTATATTATATATACTATATTATCTACTAACTACAGTTTGTTAATGCAAAAAGTCGAATAGAAAATAAATTTGCATTAATGAAGGCCCAATTAAATGGAATTAAGGATTTATTTTTTTAACCCTGACTCCTCCATTTTCAAAAAACCAATTTAGTGTATTTTTTATTATTTATACCAATTGATCTCCTCGATTATTTTTTTCATTGTAAAAATACTTTATGTAGCTGGTAAATCGTTCAAATCTCTTCAGGCCTAAACGTTTTTTTAATATAAATTCTATAATGTTATTAAATGATATAATTCATGTTTGTGCTGACGAAAATTGGGTTCTATAGCTTCAAATTTTGGATAGTTTTATCTTAGTGGCTAAGTAATGTGAATCATATGTAATTTCTGTAAAAAGAAAGGAAAGTCCTTATTTTTAGATTAAGAATTTTTGAAAGATGACGATTAATTGAAAAAGTATTTTTAAAACATTTTCCTAATTAATTTCATTTCTTTGAGTAAATTTTCACTATTTTTTTCCATCAATTTTTGTTAATTTATTAACTTATTTAAATTGTGTAAAAACCATCATAACGAACGATTAATACATAACGTAAATTTATCACACAGATAGTCTGAAATCTTAATGTTGTAAAACTACTGTTCCATACTTGATAATAAATAATAATAATAATATAATAATAATAATAATATAATATAATAATAAATATACATAAAATAATAATATATAATAATAAAAATAATAAATAATAATATTCAATAATAATATATATAAATAGTAATAATAATAATAATAATAATAATAATTACTAATAATAAATAAATAATAATAATAATAATAATAATAGAATAACTTTATTATGTTATCTTTTTATGTATTAATAATATTTTCATTAAAAAATAGAATTATATAAAACATATATAACAATAGACCCAGAGAAATGGGTACTAGTTGGACACAGTTTAGTTTGAATATAGGATGGATGTAAGCTCAATACTTTAGAGCTTTTTCGGATAGGACAATTACAGAGGGAGTGGAATAGTGATTTTTACTGGCGAAGTTTGAATAGATGGGATATTTTTCTGTTTTGTAGCACCTCGGTAATTTTTTTACCCTTGAGAGAATTCAAAATGGCAACTTATTGTCTTGCAATTTTATTTCTGGGATTAATATTTTACTAAACTTTTTTAAATAATAATAATAATAATAATAATAATAATAATAATAATATATATCATATTAATAATAATTACACTAATATTTTTTTTTTGAGTAAGCGTAAATGAGACCCATGCGACTGACAAAAACCTGCGGCAGATAACTGAGTACAAGAAACTAACTACAGAGGTAATATAAAAATGAAGCAATGTAAATGTGAATTCCAGGAATTTAAATATTATACGAGTAGAGAGTAAAGTTCACCGAAGGAAAAGAAAGATGCGTCCATTGTTGAATATGGAAGTGATTAGACCAAATAAATGAGAGGCTCGGATTGAAAGGTATGGTGTGTATATGGGAAAAACGGTTTCTTGAAGCGCTAGAGCGAAAAAAGAGAAATGCGTAAGAACGGTGACTGGAACCGGAAAGAAAGGACATATAGGGGATTTATCTGCAATGAAAAGGTAATATGTATACATTATTATGGCATTGCAACGAGAAAGAACTACCTGGTGAGATACAGCTAAAAGAAACGAATCAAATTCCAGGATCGTATTTATGACACTAGCAGTCTTTCGGCCGACGATAATTGAAAACTAACTGAAAAAGCAGAGGAAGACCATATTTGAGTCAGGGAGACAGAAATACAGCAGCTGGGAGGGTGTCAGCAAGATGGCGCAAGGTAAGTATCGAGAAGGTACTTGAAAGTGGGCCATGTAATAATAATAAGATAAATAATAACAAAATATATTATAATAATGTTATAATAATATATCATAATAATAATACTAATAATAATAATAATAAATTAATAACTAATAACTAATAATAAAGATATTAAGAGTAATAATGAAAACATCAATACATAACTAATAATAATAATTATAATAAATCGAATAAATAATAATATAATAATATACTAATAATAATAATAAGAATAAAATAGTGAATGGTAACATGCACAATTAGCTGATGTTAAATAACACTATCATATAATCAATTCAAACAAAAATGAATATACAATAATAATACAATAATAATAATATAAATAATTAAATAATAATAATAATAATCACTAATAATAATAATAATAATAATAATAATAATAATAATATAAAAATAATAAAATAATATAATAATATTAAAAAATAATAATAATAATATTAATAATAATATAATAATAACCCTAATGTTTAAAAATAATTTTTTCTCTTTAAAACTTCAGATTTATTTAAAATATTAAAAATGAAATGATAAAATAATCAAAACTCATTCAATGATTTTTTTTCCAATTTTTATAATAAGTAAGTTTTCTACAACAATTTTCGATTTAAAAATTTTAATATGTGAGAACCATGAAGAACATAACAAAATTACAGTACTCTTAAATTTAGAGTTTGAAATTATGATGCATGAAAACATACATCTTTATAAGTTTATGGTGTAATGATTTTCATCATTATAGGAAAATATCGAAAGAAATTGGACCGGATGCAAATGGGAGACGAGGAAAAAATATCAAGATTTTGACACGATGCACAGATGAGATGACAGAGTATAGTACAATATCTTTATACCAACAAAAAGAAGGTACATGGGCAAAAGTAAATATAAATATATCGGAAAATATAAATGATAATAATTAATAATCAGATTACAGAACCTCTCGATAAATGATTTTTAAATGTAGAATGAGGACTCCCGAAGTTTGGGTGAAATAAGGAAATATTATTTTATTTAGCTTCCTTTACTTTGTGGTGACATGCAAAATAATGGATGATAATGTTTGAAAAAATTCTAGAACATTCAATTTTGCATTGAAATAAAATGTAAATTTTAATTATGATGAAAGTTAACATTTCAAAAATGCAAGTTAAGTTAAGTTTTAAGGTTAAGTTAAGGTTTAACATTAGTAAAAGTTAACATATTTTAAAATTTTATAATAAATAATTACCCTGTGATATTTAATTTTTTGTTAACTTTAATTAAAAAGTAGACATCTTTATTAAAAAAGGGGGGCGCCAATAATAAAATTAGTAATCCGGAAAGGATAAGTTATATGCTCTATGGACCCTAAAGCATTCTTCCTGCCAGAGCTTTAATTGTTGTAAGAAAAATCAGAAGAATTAATTTTTAATTTTTTAGGCAAGGTGTTGACAGAAGGCGCCGAGCGTCTGCCGTGCATGGGGGCAAAGTGGTATCACTAGTATCTTGTTAATTTAAAAAAATCGTGTCATGGCTTGATTAGTACCATAAAAACTTCTACGTAGATACCATCCACAATTTAAACCCCTGAATAATTCTAAGCTTAGTCATTTCAAAGCATTAGCTTGGAAGCCAGAAAAATATATATCCAATCTTTTTTTTACTTTTTTGCAAATATTAATTAAAATTATATTTGAATAAATCAGCATTTACAAGAAAGTTTGTTTTTCTTGTCTCTAGATTTAGAATCATAAAATGCATTTACAGTTAAAAATTAAAGAGCAAGAAGGCGTTTTTGTTTGGCAAGAAATTTTTCCAAAACCTGCGGAAGAAATTTTATTCTACTTTGATTTGTCAAATTTTTCAAATAACGGAAGCACAATTTTTAGGAAAATTGGGAATTTCTTTCTATCCGTAAGTTGCCTGCTTTTTTCGGTTTCTTTAAGCTTTACCTTTGATTAAATTCTTGAGTTTGGTGAACGTACATGAAATCCGTTAAAAATGTTTTTTTAATGTTTTAAGTTTCATACATTTCTATATTAAAATATATTAATTACTGTTATTTTACAAAGATCTGGTGAAAAGTAATACTAGTTTAATCAAATAACTTGAGAAATTTTTATTCCAATAACTATATAGAAAAGAATACTCGGAAGTGATCCCATGTCTTCCAAAATGTTGTTTTTTTTAAACCGCAAAACATATATAATATATATACCTATATATATATATATATACTATATTATATATTATATATTATTATATACTATATACTATACTCTCTATATATGTATATATATATATACTATTTATTATATTATATATATATATAATATATATAAACTATAATCTAAAAAAAAATCCTAATTATATAAAAAGAATAGGCTTAGGTATGTGCTGTAAAATGTAACTCAAAACTGAATCTTCAGACCGAAGTTTAAAATTGAAAATGAACTAAGAAAGGTGATATAAACAGGAATATTAGAAGAAAATAAATACATTAATGAATAATTTAAACATTTCAGAATCCATCATTAAAAAGAGTTTTATATAATTATAAGAAAAAGAAGGACAACATGTCCTGTTTAGCATTTTTAAATAAATAAGAGTATAATGTGAATTTTTATTCAAAATGCACATTCAGTTAAAATATTTTTTAATATAAAATGATATATTTTATTATCGTACTTTTATGACACTTATGTACGAGTCGAAAACACTGGGCATTCCATCTAATAAGATCACTATTATATATATAATATATAGTTATATATATATATATACTTATTATATATTATATATATATATATTATTATATTATATATATATATATATTATATAATATAAATATATATATATATATATATTATATAATAATATATATATAATATATATAATATTATAATATATATATATATATATATATATATATAATATCTATTATATATATATATAATACTAATATTAATTATATATTATATATATATATATATATATAATAATTATATATATATATATTATATATACTATATCTATATATATATATATATATATATTATTTTATATATATATCTATATATAATAATATAATTATATCTATAATATAATAATTAATTATATATATATATAACTACTATATATATATACTATATATATTATATATATCATATATATCTATATATAGATATTAATAATATATATCTAATTATATATATACTATTTATATAATATACATATCATAAATATTATATATTAAATACTATATACTCATATAATATTATATATATTACTATATATATAATATACGTATATATATTATATACGTACTATATATTATATATATATAATGATCCTTTTGAAGATGATATGCCTCAATGTTTGGATATAATAAAATGTATTTTCTGTCCCCATATCTAGGACATACTATTTTTTATTTATACAAAAAATATTTAAACAAAAAGAAAATTGTTTGTTTAAAATCAAATCTATATAGACCTTTTAAAATGAAATAATTACATAAAAAAAGTTAATTGTACACTTGATAAATTCATCAAAATATAATGTTGAAGGGTTTTTACTTATAAAGACTAATATCCCTTAATCATGAGAATTAGACTATTATTAAAAAATTTGAATATTCTAAGAAAAAATTGTGCGAAAACCTAGTTTCTTAAAATATCATTTTGGATTGAAACCAATTTGATATCGACACACTTTTGTAAGAATCATATTCCGTTTGTTTTTTAATGTGACACTATATATTATATAATATATATATACTATAATACATATATATATATTTAGATCGAGTGATTTATTAGATAAACCTATATTCTCCAAGTATTTTCTATTTATTCGAGATGTAACATCCTATGTAAAGTATATTATAAATCATTATATGCTCTTTAAATCTAAACATGGAGGAAAATTTACTAGCATAAAGAAGATATGAAATATATATACTCTCTATATATATATATATATATAATAATATATATATAAAGTTAATATATATATTAATATAATATATTATTATATCTATATATATATATATAGTAATATATAATATATATATATATATATATATATATATACTATTAATATATTATCTAATAGTAAATATATATATTAGTTGATTTAGGGCTCTGCAACCGTGAGGGTCATATTATAATATATATATACTATATATATATAATATATATCTACCTATATATCTAATACTATATATATATATATATATTATACATAATACTATATATTATTACTATATATTATATATAATCTTATATATTATATATATATACTATATATAATCCGAGGTAAAAGAAAAATACCATGTCGTGTAAGCTCTTAGGAACCCACACCTTAGGATTAACTTCAGAAAGATTCAAAAAATAAATCTGGCTCGATTGTACTTGATCTTTACAGCCATTTGTGAGTAAAGAAATTCTCAGTTTACTGCAGCTCTATAATATTTCCATTAAGTCTGGAAATGCTGACTGGCAACACGAGATCCGACTTTGGATTTCTCTGAAGAATGTCACTAGAATTATGGAAACAGTGTTAACTGAAAAATGTGTCGTATATTAGGCGCAGGGTCATCCTTGAAATATAATCAGAAAATATTATATAATATATATATATATATATATACTATATATATTATATATAATATATTACTATATTATATATACTATATAGTATAATATACTATTATTATTACCTATATACTATAATATATATATTTATATATATATATAATAATTATATATATAAATCTATGATGCTAGCCGTGCATTTTTTACATAGGGGGCTGAAAGCCAATTTTGTAATTGAATCCGGGGAAAATTTATATATATATAATAATATAGTATACATATATATATCATATATATATTACCTATATATATAACTAAATACTATATCTATATATATATATCTACTATATATAAATATTAACGGATACCAAAAACTACTAGTTTAAATTTGTTTATATGTATGACTACTATTATACTATTATATAATATATATATATATATTATATATCATATCATATATTATATATCTATATATATATTATCTATATAATATATATATATGATATATATAAGTAGGACCATAAAGAGAGAGAGAGAGAGGAGACAGAGAGAGAGAGAGAGAGAGAGAGAGACGAGAGAAGAGAGGAGAGGAGAGAGAGAGAGAGGAGCAGCAGAGAGAGAGAGAGAATTTCACTAACCTCATCAATAGGTCAGAAATTTCGCTCCCATTTCCTGATTCGATTCTTCAGACGCAATCAATTGATACTACAGTCAGTCGTTATTGTACTAAATTGGGGCGTAACTTCTGCGCGTTTAGCGTTTTTTCTACTTGGAGTTATGGAACTTCACATATGAAATCTGTGGTTAAAATAAGAAAGTATAATGTTGCAATTTATAAGTACACTGATTATATTTCATTAACAGTCAATTATTATGGGAAATTAATAATATAAGATTTTATGAAGCATGAGTCATGTTATGAACATACGACGTTTTGCATATATTACTATTACTATTTTAGTATAATATATATATAGATATATATTATATATATATATTATATATATATATACTTCTATATTATTATATATATTATATATATATATACCTATATATAAATACTATATAAATAGGGAACCTACCGCGCGCGCCCCGACGCCGTGTGACATCGAAGGACAATTGGGAAAATAAAATGAGAATGTGTACTTCAATAGATTTACCAGCGAATAAATGAAAGAGAATTGAATATTGAGCCGGTTAAGTTCATAGATCAGAAGAGGTTGGGTACTAGAGAAAGAATGACGAGTAGTATGAGTTAGAATCGAAGAGTCAAAGAGTCGAGAATCGAGAGTTGAAGAGTCAATAATCGGAAATTGAAGAGTAGAGTCGAGTAGAGTCGAGTCTAGCAGACGAGGAGAGCAGTAGTGAGAGCGAGGAGAGTTTAAAAGGCGAATGCGTACCCTTATAAAGGAGAAAAGTGTGTGGTGTGTGGATGTTGTAGTGTTGAGTGTGTGTGTGTGCTGTGTGTGTGTGTGTGTGTGTGTGTGTATGGCCTATTAAGAAACAAAATTTGCATATGTGATATATGACATATTAAAGAGAGATAAAACAACCGCAATAAAGAGAGAAAATGGGTGGTAAAAAAATGTTTCGAAAAGCCTGACATATGCAACAAAAAACAAAACCTATTTGAAGTCTTTATTTTGAAAGAGAATTAATGATGGAAAAATTGTTAATGAATACTTGAATTAATTAATCGATCCAGGGTTAGTTAAATAATATTCAGTGAATTATAAATAAAGTAAAGTGTAGAAAGGAAGCGAAAATAGATATTATAGGAACAGAGGAGGGTTTCGAAGGTTGTGTGTGTTTTGAAGAAGATGATCTTGTGTCGATAGATATAAGTCGAGGTAGATAGTAAAAAATACAAACCTTATTTGATTGAAGATGAATTGTTTGAATCACCTTCTTAACTAGAAAAATAAATTAGAGGTAACGAAAAATATAAGGTAAGTTTGATAAGGTTATTATCATAAATAAGTTAAAAGTTGCTGAGTAAATAGTGGCGTGCGAAGACCAATTATTCAAAGAGAATTGGAAAGGGTTGAAATTACTTTTCTAGGCATGATTTAGGGATATTCAATCAAAAAGTAGAAAAAGAACAGAAACAGGGAGAGAAGATGGGGAAAGGAAAGAACATTGAGGACCAAAATAATTTATACGATTTGAAGGATGAAGGTGGCAAGAAAAAAAAACCGATAACGGAAAGGGAATACGGAGAGAAGGATTGATAACATAAGAGGAGAAGTTTGAGCATATAAAAACGTGATGATGAACAGAATGTTATAGGAATGGTTTTTCAGTTGAGGTATAAGACGATATGCGATAAATAATATATGAAATAGATAGTATGTGGCAGGCGGAGCGCTTAGGAGATAGTAGGATAACAGAACGGCAGGAGGTTATAAAGCGAAAGGAGGAATACACAGGATCAGAGGAAAATTAGATCATAAGTGATAAGGTAAGAGAGACACCAGAGAAAGCAAGAAACAGTTCGTACTTAGAGAAAGAATTACATGTTAAGTACAATACAGGAATAAGTTGGAAGGGATTGCGAGTTGGAGGGGGGATTGAGACTATGCGAGGGAACGGAGTGCGACCACGTAATTATGGGCGGACTTATAGGGCAGGAGCGAATCGCCTAGTCAAACGAATTAGGTTCACAAGGAATCGAGCGGAGAGTGTGCTGAGAGCGTTAAGAAGCGTTCAAGTTACTGATTGGTTGAAGTATAAACGACAACAGAAGCTACAGAAGCATGCGGCAGGAATTAAGTGTACAGAGCGATATGCAGAGGGCAGTGAGGCACATGAGGTAGGATACGAAGAGCGAGAGAGGAACGGAAGAGAGAAGCACGAAAGCAAGTTAGAGATAGACTTAATTTGTTTAGAGGGGAGGGGGATAAACCACACAGACCAGGGAATGAGTTAACGACACAGCGAAGAATGAAGATAATTCAACTATTGCTAAGAGGAAAAAGGAGAGTATGTATTAGGGTTTATACAGGAGGAGAAGTATGAATAATTTAAGAAGAGAGAACCAGCTGACTTACGGGAAGCCAAGACAACACACAAAGGAAAGAAAAAAGCACGCACTAGACATAGAAGCAGACCAGACACGACCGCGAAAACCACCCCAAAGACAAACACAACACACAACACAAACGTAACTTCACTCACCAAGAATGTTAAAAACAAAACAACAACACACACACCAGACACCACGACAACCACAAACACACACACACAAACCACCCACACACCACCCACACACCACTATTACACACACACACACACACACAGCCACAGCCAACTCACACACAACACACACACCACAACACACAGCACACACACCAACTACGAAGCCACACTACACAACACAGCCCAACGACACACACACACTACACACACGCACCCGACCAACACACACACACACACGCAAACCTGACACACTCGACACACACAACACACAGCAGCACACCACACAGAGCCACACACCACACCACCACACAGCACACCAGCGAAACGACACCACACAACATAATCGACTAGCACAACACAGTCGAATAAAGCACGGGTAAGTCTCCGCAAGAAAAGCACACAGCAACGAAGCCAGACACACACACCAACACATAAGAATCCACCAGCACGACACAAGACCACGAGACAGAGCTGCACAACCATCACACAGTGGAACTATATATAATTATTATATTCTCAGAAGATCAGTCAATAGATGCATCACATACTAACGCCCGCCCGATACGTAGTAATGAAGAGTAAAAGATAGATCAGTTAACTAACGTCATAGTATAAACATGATAACCACGGTCGAGTATACGTTATATATATATAATAATATAGGGTATATTATAGTAACTAAAACGAGATGATATATTTAGAGTATTAAACAAGGAAATCAATATACTATATATGTATAGACGGTATGTAATAATACCTGTAAAATATCGTTTTGCATGTGGAGAACTGAGCTAAAACGTGAAATTTATTATTTAGCACCTGATTGATTATTCTAAAGTATGCCATCGATACGAGATGAATTCAGCGGTACAGGACAATCCAAGATATTTAAAAAATTTAAATGCGTATTATTTATCGGGTTCATCAAATGTTTCAGAGGAGCCAATTGCGTTATGGAATGATTCCCGACGAGCGTAAATGAGTGAATTCTCGAAATGAAGCATATGGCGTGACCCGTGACGTTGTTGCTTGCACTATGTTCGTAAATTCTGGGACGGTAGCATTTACGAGATGAAACAAATATCAATCTAACGCTGTCTTCGCACCAGATCAGGATGATGTGAACATACTGAAGGGGCAGTCTAATTGTACCAGAGAAGATTGCAATATATTTACAAAAAAAGGGCAGAAGACATATCTCTTGAAAGCACACAATATAATTTTGGAGACGCGCCGTAACAGACAGAAGTTGATTCAAAGTCTCAGAATTATTCACAAACGGAAGAGTGTAGGACAATCGATACCGACAGGAAAGAAGTAAAGAGACAAGCGCCGGGAGGGACGGACGGGGCAAGGAAGGAGAGGGAGGCGAGAAGATCGAATGAAAGACGGCCCATCAAAACATGAAAAAGGTTCAAATGTCCCTTTTTTTATTCACAGGTTAAAGAAAAGGAGTTGACGATCCACTTTGAACTCTAGACAAGGGTGCTTAACCACGATCAGGCAGTACAAATGGAAGATCCGTAGTAGAACGTATTCCTGGAGGCAAAGTATAGGCATCTTGGAAGAAAGGCTGCTGAAGACCGATATAAAATTGCTCAAGAACGAGGAATCTAGTGGAGTCGGAACTATAGGTTGACCGATTCCTTAAAATGGTCATTGACGCACTATTGGTAGAGATGAGTATTTCATAACTTATTCTAATAAGCTCTTCAACTTTGTAGGTAATTTTCTCATACGATCTTCGCTCAAATACATTATTTACATAAATACAAACAATTGAGAGAAATCCCTAGAATCTGTTTTGGTATATTTTCCGTTTTTAAGCATGGTACATTTTCCGCGAAGGTGGCATGGACAGTTCGGGCCCGTGCTTTGTTGAAATATAAATGTATATATATTCCCCATAACTTATTTCTGTAAATCTTTCTTTCTCCCC
Source organism: Trachelipus rathkii (assembly GCA_015478945.1). NCBI lineage: Eukaryota > Metazoa > Arthropoda > Malacostraca > Isopoda > Trachelipodidae > Trachelipus > Trachelipus rathkii. The sequence goes on from JABUQX010058759.1 coordinate 15,441, forward strand.
TCTTTTTAGTTAGCATTTGGTCGCTATACAGCTAACACTCCTGCTAGAAAGGGAATTCCCCATCTAATTCCAAACTGAATTATTTTACCAATCTTCCTTCACCCTTCAAGTGTCCTTCACCTTCATCTAAAATCACACATGCGGTCTCAGCATTTTAATCTTAAATTCCTGTCTTAGTTTGCAAAGGGTATGCTAACCTATTGCTATCCAAACTATCAAAATACTGAAACTTTTTCTAAACATTGGAAGCTTAAATATGTCTACCAGATTAAAAAAAAAAAAGTGCGCACTGATAATTCAAATTTTTAGTTATCGGTTTATGGCTCTCACTTATAATCTCTAAAAGAACTTTTGAGTCTATTTATGACATATCGTAGATCATCTACAGTCTTTATCTTCTTATTTCTGATTATCGTAACGACTTCCGCCGCTCGAATTAAACAGGTGACATAATGATAATATCCTACCCTGAGAAGTCATGGTCTTTTGACTTAAGAATTACATAGAGAGTGTTCAGTCGTGGTATATATATGCCAAAAGACTTTGACGAGTCACTAATAAAAGTAATAAAGCTCTTTAGTCTTTATTCCTTTGCCTTTTCCCCCTTCACTTCGTGTTATTTTCCTAAAGCCACTTCAAATAAGAAGTAGTTAAAAAAATGAAGGATGGAAAGCGACAGTGTTATAATTATTTTATCACAGTCTATCTTTTATATTATGTATTATACCTTAGCAGAGTTTAAGTACTATCAAGTGTTAGGTTAATATATATATATAATATATATATATATATATAGATATAATACATTACATTAATACTATACTTTTAAATAGGGTGCCTATAGTACCATAAGTAATCACTGGGTACCCTTACAAGATTTTACAAATGATGATCTACTAGGCGAAAAAGTATATCTAGGATTACATTACAGTATGCTTTTCTTATTTAAGGTACGTATATTCTATTAGGTAGCTGATATTTCTTAAATAAGATTACATACAAAATAATATTAGATATATTTATATAGGCACAATAATTAAATTTAATCATTAATATATAATACCTAAATGCTTTATATGACAATTCTATAATTTATTTATTTATTTATTAATTGATTGATAATAACTTGAGAAATTAGTTGTTAGTTTTTACCTTGATAAATAGACTCCTCTGAGTTTGTCTGGCTCATTGCATTTGACATCTGTTATATCTATAGTAGAATTGGGCTCATTGATAAGTGTTCCCAACCACAATAGTGAACAATTACAAACAAATGGATTGTCTCTTATGTCGAGAGTTTTTAAGTTCTTTAATGGTAGCGAACTTGCTAGAAAGCGAGTGCAAATTATTGTGCTTCAGATCTATGGTTCGCAGGCTGGTTACAGGAGAAAGTAGGTGCGGAGGAATGTTTCTTAATTCTTTATTATGAGAAATGACGATGGTTTTCAAGTTCCTCAACTGACTGAACGAACGCGGTTCAATAAATTCTAAATAAGGGCATCGACTAATTTGGAGTCCACTTAAGTTTTGTAAATTATCGAACACTTTGTTTCTGATGATTGAAAATTTATTGCGACTAATATCGAGTGACTCCAAACTATGAAGGTTTTTGAAAGATACACTTGGGATTTCTCCCAACAAGTTATCTCCTATATCTAAAGACTTAAGGTTTATTAAATGCTTTAAGGCATTCGCGTCAATTACACTTATACTATTGCTTAAGACAGACAAAGTAACTAAACTCGGGTTAATAAGGTCAAACTCTAGCAATCTAGTAATACGATTTCTGCAAATGTGCAGAGTTTCCAGATTTTCTAAAATAGTTAGACAATTTCTGGGAACTTCTCTAAAGAAATTATCACACAAGTCCAAGACTTGTAAATTTTTTAAGCCTTTAAATGACACTGAATTAAGAGTATGTAATCGATTTTTTGACAATAATAAAGTATTTAATTTTGGAGTTGAGCTAAAAACACTTTTACTTATTTCCGATATAAAATTATGACTTAAATCGAGTTTAAACAGTGACTTAAGACCATTAAAAACTTTAGAGTCCAAATGGGTTAAATTATTAAAACTTAGATTCAAATCTTTGAGCCTCTTCTGAACGGCAAAATTATCCCCGCCAAGATTACTTATATTATTAGGAACTCGATGGGATAAATCGAGGTCCTCCAACAATTCGTAATACTGAAGAACATCACTTATACTATGTATAGTGTTATATGCTAAATTTGGAGGGGGGTTAGGGTGTTATATGCTAAATTAAGACTTTTAAGGCGTGGATCAAGTAGAGTTGGGTACTATGGGCCGAGTTATGGGCGTTTTTCAGGCCGGTTGCGGGGTTTTTAGGAAATTGCATCTTTAACTGAGCGTTCTCACCAAGTCCCCTCTGGTGGGTCTCGTCACAAGATACAAGTTGGTGGACATCACCAGTACACGTTAGTCGACAAAAGGCTTGAACATATAGTCTGAAGAGTCCTATTGTAATAAGTCGGTAGTAAGGTCAATTGGATCTGACGAAAATCATGGATTCCCCGCGAAAGTTTACATTATCCCTAAAACTCACACATGGGAACAAATAATAGATATTACTTCCCGTGTACTCAAAACGGAATAACATACCGAAATTATTGATAAAAGAAATAATAAATAGATATACATCTTCGAAATATCTAAAAGTATATCTATTAGACAATCAATATATTAATGAAGATTCTGAAATTTCTCACTATTTGAAGAATTAAGACAGATCACATAAAATATATTATAATGGATTAATAATAAATAAGTGATATAAGTGATGAATATATATCGAATCATCGCGTGATAGGTAAGATTTCCGTGTGGCGATTTGATTTTTCCACGCTATAATAACATTTTTGGAAAATGATTTTATTATTAAATGAAGTCGAGTAATTCGGACTAAATATAAGCCTTAATCGATCTTCTCAAATTATATTTCAGAATATAAAAGTCGAATAATAATAATCGAATATCAAAATACGATGGAATTAATCATAAGAGATAATAATATATAGGAAGAAGTGATCAATAATCTAATCAAATGCAATACATCAATAGATAAATTTAATAATAGGGTACATATATTAATATAAATAATAGGACTTTTTAGAAAAAATGACTGAAATTTAAATGTTAGGTTAGTTAACAGTTTATAGAAGAGAAATATAATAAAGTAATAATAATAAAGTGAGATAATAATGAAAAATAATGATATATAAAGAAAGCTTTTTAAATTGGGTTAATAATAGGGTACATAATCAATTATAGATAGCCATAATGAGAGTGAGACTCACAGTTATATTAGTATCATATAATAATCATAATAATGGAGTGGAAGATTTGAATGTAGATAATTTGACGGTGCGCAAGATAATGAGATAATAAATTATTGGTCATCAATGTCTACAATCATTAAAGACAGTAATCAATATAAGAGTATAGTATTTATTCTACATCTATATCTGCTATATATATTTCATATTAAGGTTTAGTGTAAGATACAACTTTTTATTTATGGTAGGGTTTACAGAACCCTATAATACATGAGTCTGAGTATACTAACTATATATCTTTCATTAGGAGGTTCTTCTTTATTGAAAATAAAATAAACGAAGAATATATTAATTACGAAAGTAGGAGGAAGATGCTATTATTGAATATGATAATATCGTACTCGGTATGTCAAGCGCAGGTTCTCTACATACCTATACTAAATCAGATAAATATGTATATCTTAATATGATGGATTGCGTTAATATTTAAATAGTTGAACTTGAAGAAGAATATAATGTTCTCTTTGAACTTTCTCAGGTAACGGATTTCTTTGTTGTCAGCGGCACTTTTCAAATGTAATGGACCAGCTGCGGCGAAAGGGGCACGTACGTCGCCGAAAGCGGGGCTGCCGAGAGCTCAAGGGGGAGCAATCTTCCGAATTTTGGGAAAGGCGCTCGGGTAGGGCCGTCTTCCAGGCACACTAGGACAATACTTTAGACATGAGAGATGCGTTGGTTAGACGGGTGGCTCAAGTTACCACGGAGAACGCAGAAGTCGCATTAAGCTTTCGCTCTGTTTTAAAAGAACCCGGTTATGTAGTAATTTGTTTGTTTTGTTTTATATTGAACAGTATAAGGTGTGTGTTAACTTCTGCAACAACTCGGTTACTCAATTCTCTTAGTGTAACTGGTCCTTATTTTTGTGTTATATCTTGTTAACATTTTGTTTATCCATTTTATTTTATTCTTATAATGAAATAATTTAATATATTGGGAGAATAATATAAATAAAACACGCTAACTAACCCCTTTTTTTATATACCTAACTGTATTTAACTTCTTCAAAAGGAGTTGCTAAATGCTATATAGAGTCCTTTATTTATACTTTGTGTACTTAATTGTATAACTATATACTATAGACCAGTATATATATAAATTTTTAATATACTATTATATATATATTATATAAATACTTTTACTTATATATTATTTTATTATATTTATTTTATTATTTAATTATATTATTATATACATAAATACCTTGGTTTACCACTATAGTGTTTAATTTTTGGGTTATAATTAAAAACATTTTTTCTTTTTATCTATATCATAATAAAGGTATATGATATTTCACTATAAACCTGGGGTGAGATTATAGAAATGAAGAGTGTAGACGCTAATAAAGGCGCTTAATATACATATGGAGGAACCCTCAATGGATTGAAAGGGGTAGGGCCCTACCTACACTTTTTGATTCGAACGGCTAGTGTTGGGTGCTCATTGCACTCGATTGGACACTTTCGATGCGACTTAAGTTTATATCCAATTAGCCTTTACATATATTGGGAGGTATGGTTAATCGTACGGTTTTATTCTGTGGGGGCTCCTTTTGCGCTGCACCTAATTTTACTTTTGCGGTAGATAGGACATAAATGTTACGACCAATGTTATACTTTTTTTGAAGAACATATCAGTAGTCAGGAATTTGTAAGGAACATTATGGCCAGGGAATAAATTATTTGATTATTGTTCAATCTAATTTGGACAAATAGGTTTCATTGTATCGCTTGATTTGTGAAACATATGTAAATTTATGCTATATAGTTATTATTGAAATGAAATAACTTGATTTGAAATGTGATTATTTATATGATATAGTGGAGGTGTCTTATGATTTAATTATGTTTTGGTGGTTGTTTAGTATTTGTCAATTAGTTTTTGATCTAAGGAGGAGGACTGTTATGTGATCATAAACTTATTTTAATCGTGTTATATTTGTATGCTGATTTAACAGCAAAGCAATTATAATCTGGTCAAACAAGGCGTCAACTCCAGTATAGATGATAACAATCAATATTTATATTTCACTATTATTTAATCAAAAAATCAACGTCCATTTATCGAGAATATTTATCAAAAAAGATAGAAACTTGGCGTAAATATTAATGTAATATTTACCATCTAAACTCTATCAAAAAGAAATTTAGTTCTACTCAATATTTAGACCTAGAAATAAAATTTAAGTAGATCTAATATTATAATTAAACATTTTTAATTATATACTTATGCTTACAAATTTAGTTGACCAATTTCTGTATGATGATGTCTCGAGATATTAAGCACGAAAAGCATGGTCGTTCATTCTAAAATGAACTGTATTTTATTTAATATTTCCATTATAATATAATCTATTAAAATACTAAGATTTATAACTATAAAAATCTAAATTATAATATTTAAGCTTTTTCATATTATATCTTTTATTTTATAATTATTTACTAAAAGGTTTTAGTCAAGCCTTTATAATTTAAATTATCTTTCTTCACTTAATTTTAAACTGTTGAATTTTCTTGCTTTATAATTATACATCTATATAACTATATATAGTATATGAGGAGATAGGAGAGGAGGATATAGGGATTAGTAAGTAGAGAGGGAGGTTAGTATATAGTAATATTATGAAATGAATATATGAGATATTATTAGTATAGCTATGGATAGTGATAGGGAATATATGAAGGTAATTTAAATTAAAAGTATGAATAATTTTAATCATTCAAATTATAATTAGCATAACTCAATATTAATGATATAAAATATTATCTTTCATTTTTAAACATAATTATATATTATATTATAAATTATATATATTTACTGATATAAAAAAGAGTTTTATAAATCTTTAACAATATTATTTAGCACTAATTATAATATAAAATAATATTCTCTTTATTGATCTACTCCTAATATTACTCAAGGTATTATCGTATGAGTGACTATATATACATATCTCATGATGGTTATATTTTCACTATTATTAGAAAATTAAATAGATTATTATATGTCATCACCACGATATCTCATATTTTTATTTAGTAGATTGTTTATTAATAGTATATATATAATTATATATATTCATCTTATTTACTATTTTAGTAATATGAGAATCTATTATATATACAATATCATTTATGAAATAATTATTATATCGGTCTGATTTCAGCGGTTTTTAAAAGTTTTTTTTTAGATTTAGGTGATATTAAGTGAGTATGGTATAATTCTTCATTTTATTATAAATACCGGTGTATCTATCAATTGATATAATATGTTTAAACACATTGCTTATATACATTATATATATTTATATATATATTTGATTTCCACATTTTCTTCTATATAGTATATACCATTATCCAGTTTCATGTAAATTTCGAGACTTAGTACTATATATAATTTATTATATTAATCTTATCTGTTTTATTATTATATATATAATACTTTTAAATTTAGTATTAATACATATCGAAGTATGTACTATATCTTCTGTTTTTACTCATACTCTATTTCTATTTACTATTTAAGCTAAGGCTGATGCTCTTCACTTACTTGTAACTAACTAAATTAATTAAGATCATTACATTCAGATGCACTTATATCATAATTTGACGGATTTTTTAATTTGGATCACAGGTTGAGAGATGTGGATAGGATGTCATTATAGTTACGAGAAAAAATCTTGAAATAATTATTAAATATCTAGTGAAGTACACATGTATTAATACCTATTACAGGTTTTATTATAAATAAAATCAAGTCAACCTTTAGAATATATGTATTATTAAAGTTCACCTATAGCTATATTATATATTATAATTCTCATATACTATTACTATTAAGAGATTTACTAGTATATAAACATATATCAAGCTATTGAGTATTATACCACTAGATGTATTTATTTACTCTCATAATGACTGTAAATTATATTACAATATTTCTTAGATCTACTAAGGTTATTGTTATACATCAAGCTAAACCTTAAAAATGTCGTTTATATCACTGATATAGTTATCTCAAATAATACAATTGAAATTTTATTACCTTAAACTTTGCAGCTTTTACAGCTATTATATAAGCTTTTTAGAAGAGTGACTACGTGAAATGACGTTACTTTGTAAGGCAGGATTTCTGTATAAGTCATGGTATTAATCTTTAACTTATATTAAAAATTTTGAGTTTGAGGCCACTATCACAGTCGAATCAAATAGATATTATAACAAATTTCATATTCACAAGTACGTATCTAATAACTTTGGCAAAAGTTTTGTTTCTACAAATTTTAAGAATTTGTATCGAGATATAGCTTTAATTATAGTTATTAATTAGTTATTGCTATATCCGTGGCGATAAGTATTAAAAATAAATTATATATGATAAAAACTTTGTACTTTCACTTCTAATGTATTATTTAGGATATTTTAAATTTATATAAGTCTTAGCATTGAAAACTTTCGAGAGTTTGTTTTAATTACTCTGAAGTAATAACTTCACGTAGGCTTAATTTTATAGTTTTGTTAATTAAAAGTTATTTTTTGATTTCTATACTTATTTATATATATATATATATATATATTTATATTAAGTATATTATTATTTTATATATATTATATATTTTATATATAATAATGTGTATTAATATATATACTAAAATTTAAATTATTTTAATAAAATTAATCAAGTTTTATGAATTATATAATACATTTATTTATAATGGGCTAATTTCTGTACTAATATAATTTAATAAGATAACTCTTATATATGATATACATGTTTACAATAACAATTTTTAAGGGGGCATGTCAAAAAATATATATATATTATTACTAATAATTATCATTTAAGAATAAAGTTTAAAATAGTATATTTATTTATTTAAAAACAATGATGTGTATAATTACAATGTATTTAAATAGATCGTAACAAAAGGTTGCATTTGTTAACTAATTGAAATGGATACTGAAGTATCATAGGTATGATACATTAATGATTATTTATATTATATTTTATTAAATCATATTTATTTTTGATTTATAAAATAGATGACATATGTGATTCTATTGGGATGTATTAAATTAAATTTTAAATCCAAAGAATCAATCAGTATGAACAATGTCAGTTTTTATCTATAATTAACGAGAATCCAGGTGTCGCTCGCTCGTTGTAATGTGGCGGATGGTTGAAGTGGTTGAAACTCAATCGAAACCTAGGTATCGCTTTCTCTAGTTTTACAATCCGTACTTTTACATGTTATAATTTATATACTAATAGTACAAGAAGATAAATTACTATATATATAACTCGAGGTTTTCTCTGCTTATATGAAACACAGTGTATATTTTATTTTATTTTCTTTACATTATCTATCTTCTAATATAAATCTATACTAAATATATTAAATCATGACGTTTTAGTCACGTATTAATACTCTGTATCAATTTTCAGTCCTGAGTCTTGAGTGATGTCCAGATGAATAACTCGTATGATGACAAGTGTTTGGGTTGTAGGATTAATAATTATATGTAGACTACAACTAGAAGGTAATGAATACTTATTAATTCAACCATTAATTAGTTAGAGTTTCTTATGAATGATATATAATTAGCATTCACTATGATTATACTATATAATAAGCCTATGAAAAGGTATCAGGTCTTTGTTATTCACCACTATTAGCTATATTAAAAATTATTAACTTATTCCTATTTTATATAAGCTAGTGATGTAATTCTTTTTAACAATATAGATTATTCATATTATACTAGTCCTAGCTGTTCATTTATACAATTAGATAATACAGTGTTGATCTATTAGTATAATCGTTTAAAAATTAAAAGATTAGATGAACAGCTGTGATAGATAGACTTATTATATATTATCTATATATATATGTATTAGTACGGGAACTTTGTACACATACACTTATTATCATTATTATTTATATTACTACTACTAGACAGTAAGTCAATATATCATATGCTGATTTACATGTATAGATAATGTACTATATATACTATAATAAGTTATCAAAAGGGGTGTAACTATTTTTATAGGGTGATTTCTTATGTAACTTCTCCTTGATTATAATATAGCTATAGCTTATACATATGTTTCAACTAATGTAATCATATAGTATTTATTTATTACTTATTCTATTTATTCCAATTAAATCTGAAGATTAATAAAAATATTTGATTTACTATGTTTCATGATATGAAATACTGAGTGTTGTAAATAGTTTATAACATTTTTTTACTATACTATTACGTTTGATTAGGATGACTTTATTGCTGAGTAGTGTTTCAATAGTAGAGTATTTTATATTTATTATTATATAAGTACGTGAGATGTTCCAACTATATTTGTATTCAGTATTAATTTATACAACTTATTTATCTAACTATAGTAATAGGACTTCTTATATACAAACTTTGTAAATGGAGGTTCAGGAACAAATACATAGTCACGTATGACATGTAGGTTATTAACTTTTTTATATATACGACCGTGTAATTTATGTGATTATGTCGAGGCGAACTAGTGTAGTGGGAAGATTATAGATCTCTAACTGCAGAGTTTGATCAAGTACTGATTATCTTAGGGGTTGGGAGGTCTGGAGGTGTGTAGTAGGAATAAGGTGCTTAGAAGTAATTGAGATAAATTGAGAATTGAGCGTGTTAAGTGGGATTGATGTGGATCGTCAATGAATGTAAGGGTTTAACAGTGATATGCACAGAGGATTAAAAAATGAGTCATATGGGTTAGAGATACCTTAGGGGGGTTATGTTATTGCGCTCACATGGAAAGAGCATGTTTGAATTCTGATATTGGTTCGCTGTTGGGTGTAAGACAGGATGTCTTATCAGTGGTCCTTTTGATAAACTTGGTTAAGTGGGTGCTAGGAATAATTAGACGTCAGACTTGGGGAGATCAGTACAAGGAGTAATGATTAGAGGATCGCATAGGGATTAAGGGAACTGTAAGCTTGATATATTGGTGACGAAGGCGAGCGTTGCGTAAAATAACATGGAAAGTGTATGAGGGGATTGGGTTTTTTAAAAGATCGGTAGGTGTAAGTTGTCTGGTCCAGGTGGATGAACATCTACATTTCATTCGAATGTATTTTACACGAGGTGGATGAGTTCCGGGACGGCTTGTAAAATTTTGAAACTCCGTAGGTCAAGGCCGTGATGTATGGAGCTACGATGGGCTAGCTATGAGTGAGAGGGAGGTGTATTGCGTTATGGCACATATGATGGAATTTCTTCTTACGTACTATCCGTAATTCGTCTCTTCCACTTGATAATAATGATAAATATACGTAGATCACAATGTTGCGCAGGCAATATATCCTGGTGGATATTCTGTGGTTGTTGAGGTACCTGATATTCAGGGTAAAGAGCGAGGAGATGGAAATAGGATATTAGGGAATATAAGTTATCTGGGAGTTACTCATTCTATATAGGGTATAGCTTATTAGGTTCTAGGTATTTTTTACGGGTTATCTAAATACGTATATTATAGTATATATAAACATCGGTTTTTGTAGGGTTATATATATATACTATATTATATGGAATCTTAAATTATTAACCTACATATAAGATCCGGAGTACCTGGATTAAGATGATATTTGGGAACTCGAAGAGGGTAGACATATTTTAGTTTAGTGTATGGTATATGATTATTATTGAACTTGTATCAACGAAACACTTTCTTTTATTGTTGTGTTCTAGTGAGGCGTTTTATTCACCTATTCAACACTTATAATCTGGGTGGAGATGGGCAACTCTGCAGTTACGGGTAGTGAAAGAAGTATATATTTTTTTCATATCTTTTTTCTCATTCTCTTAATCATTTCTCATTAGTAGTGCACTCTTGAACTTACTTTATTGAGCAGTTAATTAATTAGAAGGGAGGCGACATCTTATTTTTATATTATGATACACAGCTTCCAATGATGTTATTATAGTCGTTAATGAGAAAAAACGTCATCTGAAGATGTTGTCATGTTCTTAGTGGCAATTGATCAAACGAAACATGGGTTAAGGGTGTGTGGCAGCTTTTGGATCTCGCACTACTATTTCTTGTTATTATTTACAGTCACAGTTGAATGTTATATTGTTATAGCGTAATAAAGAATGTTTATGTGATAGCATAATGTTCAGTAATATCTACTAAAGTGTGAGGGCAGAGGTAATCATCTACAACTTGCGTTGCATATTCAAGAGCAACCTTCCAGATTTGTTTTTTTCTTTTTTGAGGTAATATTTTTATAGAGTTTCGTTGAACTACTGTTTTTTTAACGCAGATAATATTCATTACGTTTTTTACCTTGGACCGTTCAACTTGCGTCTTTATTTGCGCTTTACATCATCACACTGCATCTGAAACATCTGTAATTCGTCTTTTTATAGGGGATTCGCGCGCGGGGGTTAGTTCCTGCGGCTATATCCTGTACTGTTATGGTGCATCCCTGTTCGGTATAGGCTTTTTTAAGACTATATATTCACACCTCCTCTTCTAAATTTAGAGAAAAATCCACCCTCCATAATTTATAGAAAAATCCACCCAGTCCATACCGTCTTGTAATTTTGTTCTACGGATATACCCTATGTTATATTCATTATTAAGGATGCTTATAACCGTGCGATTAAACATTTCCAATCTGTGAAGTAAGTTTATGAATGAAGAGATATAACTAAGTGACATCACTTATTATATATCATGTGGATTGGCCGGATCGTAAATAATTTTCTTTTCGTAACTCCGATTCCGACCCGACTCCATTAAATTCAAAATTGGATTTTCGACTCCGACTTCCGACTCCGACTCCTCTAAAAAAAATTTCGACTCCAATGCCGACCGACCACTTAATCAAAAATAATTCGATCCGTACTCCGATCTTGTCCGGACTCACTCAGACAAAAATTTTCGACTCGGACTCCGACTTCCGACTCCAGCAACAAATAAAATTTTCGACTTTCCTGACTTCATGCTTACGTGCTCTACAGGAAGTACCGTAAAACATTTTTTTGTTCTATCTAGTTTTTGCATTATCTGTCCTTTGTGTGAATTAAAAAGATAATCACTTTTTCCAATGAATTCTCATTTCCCAAATGATTATACTGGTAACGTACCGTAAAGACTTAAAGCATGCAGGCGCACACGATTTCCGAAGCAAAGATATTTTCCAGTTTCTGGAAAAAATGAATCTATGATAATTATACTGGCTAAGAATTTCTTATTTTGATGAAGAATAAGCAGTTTATATATAGATCTTTGGAGAATGGATCTTGACCAAGCTTAAAAAGTTAAAATCAATTGAAGGAGGAATTGGGTCAATATAAAATATAAAGAATATACTAGGTTTATATATAATATATATATTATATATATATATATTAATTTTATCTATCTTATATATATATAATAAATATTTTCTAATATATTAGATATACAGACATAATATTTATGATATTTATTCGTTTATAGAATAATTGAATCAAGAATCTGTAATACAAGTATCGTATTCAATTTGTTATGGATGGGGTTATGAAGAATTAATTAGGTGGCTAGGAGATGGTTTAGAATGATGGAGGATGGAGGTGAGTGAGGGGTGCCCTACCATAATTATATGCGGATGATTTTGGATTTGTGTGGTGAATCTGTAAGAGAGTTTGAGAGGAGTTGGTAGAAGAGTATTTGGCTGGGTTGTGTAAAGAAGGGTTTGACAAATAAAACGTAGATAGAGTACGATTATGGTTGTGAGTGAAAAAGGTCCTCGGTGCTGATGTTATTGTTGCTGGTGAACAGCTTGGAAACAAGTGTCTACAGTCCCTTTATATTTTACGGATATATTGTTGGATTTGAACAGGAAGTGAGGAAAGAGTTAGTAGGCAAATGTGAATGGCAGGAACGTGGCCTTGTGGCATTTAAATGTTGTGATGTGAAAATTAACTAATCTTTCGGTTGCGCTAGGGTCCTTCATGAGCGTATGTTTGTTACTCTGGTTAATGTATAGTAGAAGATATGGTCTGGATATAAGAGGTGATTAAGATGTAAAGTTCAATGTGTTCAGAATGACAATCTTAGGTGCGTGTTAGGTTTGGAGATAGAAGTGATAAACGAGGGTGAGACGGTATTAGAGATCGTTGTGTGTGTGAAGAAGTGATATAATGAGAGAATACAATGAAAGTGTACGTTGAAATGGTTTGGTCATGTAGAAGGATGAAAAATGCATAAGTCGGTTCAGTCGTTTGCTTACAGCGGATGTATACGTGTAAAGTTGTTGGGAAACGACGCTGCTGGGTGAGACACGGAAGAAAAAGTGAATTCAGTCGGTAAAGGAATGTTTACAGGAGAGAAATGGTGAGTTTGCAGAGGCGAGAGAAGGTGCATTGACTAGGAAGAGAATGCGGGATTTTTGTGTTTGGGGTCCTCGCTGTCCTGCATGAAGCTCTAGGTCGGATTTTCTGACTGCGACGAATTTCACTCATGAGGTATAGAGGGTGCGGTAGGCTGGACTTTCTTTTCAACTTGTGTCAATATGTCTTCTATACTTTTCTTTTCCGATGCTGTCACGCACATAACTTACCCCAGTCTTGTGGGAAAAAAGGAGATATTATCATCATATACTATACGTATATTAATATTATATATATATATATTCTTTTATTATATATATATATATAAATATAGTAATTATATATTAAAATATATTATATATATCTATATATATATATTATTATATATTAATATAAAATATATTATATATAATATTATATAAAATATGTATATGAGGTGTTCGGTTTCAAGGTAACATTTTTTCAATAGTAGAAGTACAAGTACAAGTACTGCAAAAAATTACTTAAGTAAAAGTACAAGTACAAGTTCTCTAGAATTTGTTCAAGTACATTGTAGCAGTTACATAGTACTAGGTATCAAGTACAGAGTACAATAGTACAAGTATTTATGAAAAACTTTGCATATAATAAGTTAAATTATATATTATATATAGTATATATATATTATTATATATATATATATAGTATATATATATAATATATATAATTATTTTATATAATATCATCACATCATCATCATTTAATCATCATCGACACCATCATCATCACCTGCATCTTCTTTCTCTCTCAAGTACTTGCAGGGTAGGGTGGGAAAAAGAGCCATGGGTTCTTTTTTAAAAAAACAAAAACCATTCGTTTTTTTAAATAAATTTTATGTGCTTGGTCTTTTTGTGTTTTTTTTGGTTTTTAATGCTATTTGATGGTTTTAATGGGTTTTTATTGGTTTTAAAGATTTTAGAAGGCATAAATAAACTAGAGGATAATGTTTATAAGATATTTGAGTTACCCATATTTTAAAAATTTTTAAAAATTTTCTTGATTCTTAAATATTTTTTTCAATTTTCTTGTCGTTCTGATTTGTATATTTATTTATTATTGTTTTAAAGTTTGATACATTGGCATAAAGTAAAAAAAGAAGGGTATATTATAATATATAAATCTATCTGAATATTTGCTTATTTACTTTATATTTATTTTAACCAAAAAAAAAAAAAATAAGTCAATAAAGATAAAACTATTTCAAATTACTCCTCTCTCTTATATATGATTATACAAATGAATCGTTATTTACCTTATATTTGAAACTAGGCATATATATATATATATATATATAATCATAATATCACCATATATATACTCTAATATATATATATATATATATATATATATTTATATATATATATACTAATTAATATATATTATATATATAATATATATTATATCAAACCATAAAAGCATTGAGAGAGAGAGAAGAGAGAGAGAGAAGATGGAGGAGAGATGAAATGTTATGAAGTCGAGAGAGAGAGAGTAGAGAGAAGAAGAGTAGAGAGACGAGAGAGAGAGAAGAGTAAGAGAGAAGAGAGAGAGAACGAGAGAGAGGAGAGTAGAGAGAAGAGAAAGAGAGAGATTCAATCATTAAATGTTCGAAACTTGAAAATTATTCTTAAGAATGTTTTTCCAAAAACACGTAATTCTGCTTTAGCTGATGCATAAACCTATTTCATAATGTTGCTGTGCACGTCCAAATAGTTGAAAAATAGCCCTTTATGAACATTAGGCAGTTATGAAGTTCTACATATTGCTTTATTATTTTGTATATATTTACTTCTTCTCATCTAATTTTTCTCTTTTGAGAGATTCTGTACCAAGATGAAAGCTGTGTCCAGCTAGGCTGACTTAACAGAGACTCACAATCCAATATATGGTAACTTTTCAATGAGAATGCAGGAGAATTCTGCTCTTAGTTTTAATTCGCATAACCTCCACTGTTTCTGGAATACTCATTCCTCGTGTGATAGTAACTGTGGTCTGATATCTTGGTTAGAAATATGCCAGATAAGTGATGTCTGTCTGCTTATGCTTGATGACTAACCTCCTTTTTTACTTCTTCTATAATCGTTTGTCTGTTGAGTGGTGGGATTAGCTGTTCTCATGCTCATGATTCATGATTTTTTTCCCAAAATATAACATTCATTACTTAGTTTTATCAGTCATGTGCCTTCTAGGCTTGGTGATGCTGTGGTCCAACACTCTACAGATGAGTTTTATCTGTATCATAATCTTTTGTAAAATGGGATTCTGATGGCGTAGAAATGAAAAATCCTCGAAAAGCTCGGAGACAATGAATCACTGTTTTAAAAACATGTTAAATTATTTATCTAATATTATATATATATACTATATAATAGTATAGTAATAGTATTATTATATAATATATAATATATATATATATATAATATAGTTATACTATTAATATATTATATATATTTATATTATACAGTTTATATTATAATATAATTTATGATAATCATTCTACACAAATAATTATGTCGAAATCAGCAGGAAATTTCTTTATTGGCCTGTTCAGATTAGCCTTTTCGATCTTGAAAAATTAGAAAACTGATCAAATTAAGATGCTAAAGAATAGAGCTCGATTAATAATGACTACCATTATGTTTAAAATATTTTATTGCAGTGGTTTCTTTTTCATGGTTTCAAACATCTGTTTTTTATGTGGTTTAGAACCATGGTTTTAAACCGCATGGTTTAAACCCCTCAACTCTCCAGCGTCGCAGGTACAGGTTGCATATAAAGGCTATCGAACCGAAAAATAGTAGATAGAAATAGGGACTTAGTGAAAAAGATAAGGGCCCAAGTCTTACTCCTCCCCGTTTATCAATCTTAGTGATGAATCGTCGCAGTGACACGCATAATTTCATCCTAGATGGCTTCAGAGAACGCGATGGTTACCCTCTGAGCTTCATGGAACATCTCGTAATCAATGTGGGTTCCTTATCTTTGAGCAGCTGTAGGGCTATCAGCTCGTTCCTTCTGTCATCTAAACCCTCCCCGCCATTCACTCCTGTTATGCCACCTTCTTCTCCCTCGCACAGACCTCACATTTTCTTCCTCCAGGTCATGCATTCTTTTCGATCTGCAATGACGCTCTTTTCCTTTGTGTCTCTTCTTTGGGTCTCTCCATCCGTTTGATTCCCAAAGCACTCTATCTCACTGATCATGCCGTTTTAACCGACCGACTCTATCATTCCATCCTTTCTACATGACCACTACCATCCTCAATTACTTTCCTTTGTCCTCTCATGTTACCCAATTCTTCTCCAACTGCGAAATTCAGTCTCTTATCATATACGTTCATTCCTCATTTTTATTTTCCTTTTCACACCGTAATAACTACGCTCACTGAAGATGCCTGTCCATGCTGAACACATTGTACTGTATATTACTATATATAATATATTATAATATATAATAATATATATATATATATATATATTATAATATACTATACACTATTTAACTAAATATCTATATATTATATATATATAATATATATATACTAATATATAGTCCCACTAAGTTCATACAAATACACGGTAACAACATACTCTCATGTAAGACCCTTAGCTCACTCAAAACTTAAGTCCTATTACATCCTGCAACGATTTAATTGCACCAGCCACCCTAGTGCCATTCACAACTTTACGTATGCAGACTGCATCCATAAGTACATTGCTTTTCTATTCAACATATTACTAATCATATATATTTAAATGTCAGCAACTAAAGTCCTTCTCACCACTTAACATAACTTTACATCGAGTCTGTCCTCGTACTCACAAGCCATAAACCTTATCCTTATTCTTTACGGTTTATTTTCATAATCCCCTCCTTCTTATAACATATCCTCACATCACAAACATGGTATAACTAGAATGGCGCCAGGAGTGCTTAGGTCTCTCTTCAGATAGGCCGTAGTAAACCAAAAAATAAAATTCCTTCAATAAAATAGGTCTGCACCCTCCACTCTTCTTCATTCTCGATCATTCTAATTTACACATCTTCCTTTTACCCTCCTTTATTTTTTTTCATAACCAATCTCCTATATTATCAAGATTGGATCGCCCGCCAAGAGATAGAT
>JABUQX010058760.1:0-13338 GCA_015478945.1 Trachelipus rathkii
TCATTAAGAGTGACGAAAATCACTATATATATAGAGTAGTATATATATATATATATATATATATATATATATATATATATATATATATATATATATATATATATATATATATATATATATATATATATATATATATATAGCAGGTATATATATATATATATATATATATATATTTCCCTGTCCTTTTGTACTCTCTAATCAAAGATGGGTAATTTGCGTTGTTTGAGGAAAAAGAAATAGATATGCTTTTAGAGAATAGGGAAGATAGTGTATATTTTGATGTCCTCAAGTGGTGACTTACATGGATGAATAATTGTCAACATTATCCTGATGAGTAAGTTTACCTCATGATTGTTTTTCCCCCGGATTGTCTTGTCTCATATCTGCATTGTTGGCATTTATCAAATGTGAGAATCGCGAAACAAAGATTGTTTATTAAGCAAATGGAAGAAAAATTAATAAGGGTGATTAAAGATATGTATTTCCCAGGGAGAGAGAGAGAGTATATATAGAGAGAGAGAGAGAGAGAGTAGAGAGAGAGAGAGAGAGAGAGAGAGAGAGAGAGAGAGTAACGTTTAAAACAGATAATCGATTTTATCTGTATCACTTAAAATGAAATTTTGTGATGACTATAATGACTAGAGTCAATATATATATATATATATATATATATATATATATATATATATATATATATATATATATATATATATATATATATATATAAATATATATATATATATATATATATATATATATATATATATATATATATATATATATATATATATATATATATATATATATTAGTGATGCAGAAGATATTTTTCCTTAAAATTGTTGAGGTATCTATATGCTCATTTGATTTAAATTTGCAAAAATCATATTACAATGAAACTTCAGACATGAATTCGAATATGTAAAAGTCGCCCTCGACGTTTAAATATATGCTGATTACTATAACACCCAGTAGGTACAGCACTCGTCAGGTTACTTTTTTTCATCGGAAGTTCCCCATGAGGCCTATTATACCACTTTTCTCTTCTCGGATTATTATAAAATATAAATATTAATTCATATTAATAGCATGTACTTATACATAAAAATTCATTTTAGTACTATATTCAAGGCAGAGAAAGGATATGTTCGTCAATTTTATGTTATTGTCAAAGATACAAGAGTTTCTTTATTTTTATCGGGAAATTTCTTCCGATAAGTCGAGACTACTTGTAACAGATATTGTTTTTGCTATTCATCATTAGTAATTATTTTGTTATAATCTTTCATCAATTTCAGTCCTTTTTTAGCTATGTCATTAGCAGCCTTTATAGGATTAACTATGTTCTTTGCAATGCAGTAATTCTTATCAAGTGACCAATCTTCAACTGGCTTGCTAAAGAATGTCAAAAACAATCCGAGTATACTGAAGAAAGTTTTTGTATTAGAAGTTGCAAAATCTTCAAGGTGCTTATTTTCATTGGTTTTGATTTCTATTTGCACCTTCTTTGGAGGATCTTACTCTGAAAATTTTGAAAAACCCTCCATCATTTTTCTTTTTATGTTGAGACTTAAATTCTCGTCAAAGAAAGACAATACAATTAATTTCATAGAGAGACAATGCAATTAATTCCTCTGAAAGATACCATAAATGATTCCTGAATTTGTTTAAGACAATATTTGCAAGTTTTTAATTTGTACTTTTGTAGCTATATGAAGGTTTTTGAGAAGACTCAGATCATTTCGTGGTACGCTTTCTGCTTAGGGAGCTCAAAACCAATAATTTATATAAACTGATACAGAAACAAAAAAAAAAATTTAAGATTTTTCTTCTGTTGTTGTTTTGAACTATTTGGACATCAAGATTTTCATTTCATAAATGATTTTCGCCATCCAGTGGGCCCTATGATAGGCTTCAGGCTTCCTAAATTTAATTTTAGTCGCAGGAGCTCCTCCAAGCAAGATTACTGTTAGTTCCAATAGCTCTCTATAGTCGTCACGAGGCTGATGTTTTCTTAGCAAAGTTAATGATTTTAAAGTTAATCTAAGCTAATGATTTTCTTTTTTCTTTTCAGGGTATTTTTCTAAATATATGATATGATGTGAGAGTAAAATCATTCCACTGTTTCTTGAATCGTTTAAATAGCTGAATATCATATTCTGATGATGCCTGTAGTGCAGGGGTTACCACTGCTTTTAACATGATTTCAGAAATATGATGTCGACAGGAGAAACCATAAATCTTTCTCCAACCTTTGTTCAAGCAGGACGCAAGCACCCTTTTTACGACCAGTGTTCGATGGTCGTGTAGTTGTACCTAAACACATGGCTTTTATGTTACTTAACAAATTTTAGTCAATGATTGATTAATGAACTGCATTTGCTGTCCTATGCCATGATCTATTTTTGGCACACCATGCAGTGATCTTTTCCACTGCCTGAAATAAGGACTGGTATCCGATCTGCAATTACGTTACCAGTAATGCCTTCGAGGAGCTTCCCATCCCAATATACAATCAGGTGACTGGTTAACGTGAAATTCCTTTCTCAAGTTTTCGTTATACATTTTTCTTTGATTGCTGTCTTGGCTTGCGAATCGATGAATACTTTACAATGTAAATTTCTGGATCCATGCCAGCATTTGAGATCGTTTTTCATTATTGAGGAGGCTGTTCGGTCGTTGACCTTAGCAACATTAAATAATGAAGGCAGATTTTCATATGGTATTTTCATTTTCTTTTTTTGGAGGGCGTCTTTTTGATGTCGAGAACTTTTCAAGATCAAATTCATCCATCGAAGATGTTAATTTGTATTTGAAGTTCTGTTTCTTGTTAAAACAGCTGTTTCATTAAATGAACTCGATTCACGTTATTATCTATTTATCTCTTATCTATTTTTGTCTCATTTTAGTTTCTTTTCTACGTTTTTAATAATTTTTATCAACTGCCATTACTTTACCCTTTTCACTTTCCCCTCTAGCTGTCGAAATTCTTATTTTCAATGATAGTTATTAATTCGTTCGCAAATAGTTCCTCCAATATTTCTTCACGTATTCCCTTTTTGTAATAAAAACAGTGACTTCTTCTCTTTGCTCTTTTTTAGTCCTTTCCACTCTTCAAACGAACCTATACCCAAATGGGTCGACATTTGTAAAAACCAAAAATAAAAATCTGGTCATTTAGTGTTTCCCTAACGAATTTAACAAAACTTAACTTAACCTAACCTAACTTAACCTAACATAACCTATCCTAACGCCTGCGGTGGGCTGTACAAGGAATTTTTTTGAAGTTGTGTCGACCCTTTTTCCTGTCGACCCATATTGGCTAGTCCCCCTTCAGGACAGAGTACTCAATTTCTTCACAACATTACACTTGTGGGTTGTCGATATTCCTGTTCGCTGCCATAGTTCTAAAACATCATTAACAGTTTAGTTAATTCTTTTCTGTAGGTTTCTTATTTGCTACGTTTGTAATTCATTAATAAAGCCATTACATCTTTCTTTATTGGCAGCTTCGTTTTACTTAATTTATATATTTGTTGGCCTATCAGCCAGATATCTTTAGATCTTTTTCGTGCCATTTTTGTCACAGTAATAAACTAACACTTATGTGAAACGGAAGCAGATACTATGATACAAACATTTATGTGAAACAGAAACATATACTACAATATCAACACTTATATGAAAGAGAAGCAGAGAGAGACTCAAATATACAACTCTTTAACACTATCACAAAAGCAATGAATAATGAAACACAAATGACCTTGTAATTTGATTCCTGTTTTATATACGCTCACTATCAAATTATTCAGCTATGTTTGCTATATATTTTTTTATATACGATTTACCAAGAAAGATACCATATTTAGACAAGTCTAAAGGACAGTCATTTTCTGACCTTTATTCAGCACTAACTAGTTAAGGAAAAAAAATTCCACAAACGTAGATTACTAAATACCACATCTATCAGACACGCGTTAAATATTCATGAATGAAATTTACTCATATTTCAAAAGTGCGAGTTGACAGATAGTTAAAAAAAGCAGAACAAGGGGAAATTAATTTTGGAAAACATCGTTTAACACGGAACCTTTAGAATAAATATTCATCACATTTACTAAATTTAGTGATGTAATGGATATATAACACAAAGAAAGTGTACTAAATAATTTAAAATTGTTGATGATGCTATGTTATGTTACATCAGATAGGAGAGAGAGTTGTCTAAGTAAAGTGAGAGCGAATTCTAGACAGGAGGCGAACCGAGTAAGTAGAAATTAAAAGTAAACCATGAGCTAAAACCCTAGTAATGGTCTATTATGGTAGCAAATACCTTCGCAACAAGATGAAGTGGCAGAGAGATTCATCTAAAAAAGCTGAAGCAAACTCTTAAGTTAGACATCATTGATCTTGTATAAAATTGAAAGCAGTCTCAATGAATCCGAAAGGACGAATTGAATTATTATTTGCGCGTCTACAGTAAATTGAACTAAGTCTTCTCGTTAATTTAATTTAGACTCTATTAATGAGTGAAAATGATTGAAGGTAGTGCGTTTTTGTCTTGCGAAATAATCAAGCTGAGTTGAGTGACTTTAGTCTCATAGATGTGAGAAGTAACACGATGAGAAATGAGTGATAGTGAGTAAATGTGCTGAAAAAATAACAAGTAGGTACAGTAAATGAACATATTGGATATAGATTTCAATCAAATTGTAACAAGAATCGGAAAATTGGCAGATCTAAATAGTAGAATGTAGGATGAACGATAACTCCGAACAAAAGAGGTAATTAAATTGGAACTCATTAGATCAGAAACTTTACTATGTCAACGAACACGTCAATGGTTTCGAGCAAAAGATCTAAACACCACTACAGGATAAACTGCAAGCTAAACCTCAAGATAGTCATATGGCACTGGAAGTCATTATAAGTAGTCTGTGTCCATTCGGGGTGACAACTAAAAGCTGATCCGATAATATTAATATAATATTGGTATATATAGTGATATTTAGATGGTAGTAATAGTATATTGTATATAGTTATATTATATATTATTATATATACGTATAGTAAATTTTAATTGGTCGTAGTATAGAGGTATCTTATATTATATGTTAGTTGTGTGTAGTATTTGATATAAATATATTATATATATTATATATATATATATTATGATATTAGTATATATATTATAATATCTATTATATATAGTATAATATTTTGTACAGATTTCATTGAATGTCGGGGTTTTGAGAGGTGTATGATTGTGGGCTTTGTATTGGAAATAATTATATTTGTATATAGTATATATATAGATATTATTTATAAAAGATAAGTATGTATATGTTTATGTATATTTATTATGTATATATGTATATTATATAATATCAGTCAGTATATATGGTAGACATTCATATATATAGCTGTCAGTATATATCGTGCTTCTGTTAGTCTTCTATCTGTGTTTCCCATAGGGAGTTTCGTCCTTCCATTGGGACCCTTCGAGAAAGGTCTTTGGGAAAAGGGCCTAACGGCTAAGTCCGCTGGCTGGACAGGCCTATCGCGGACGCCGCGATATTCCATTGGTAGCAAAGCACACCACAAATGTACTCTTTAACGTCTGAGTGAGAAAGCTAGAGTTAATAGAGAAAGCTCACATTCTCTCGCTCCAATCCAATCTCGAACCTGGTCCCCCTCGCTTGCTAAGCGGTGCTCTTACCAACTTTCCTCACCTTCAGGTATATAATATATCTATAATTATATATATATGATAATATATTAATATATATATATATATTATATATATATATATATAATATATATCATATATATATACTTATAATATATAATATATATATATTATGATAAGATATATATAAGTATAATTATATATATATATGTATATATATACTATATCATATATATACTAATATAATAAGTATATTATGTATGTATATAATTATCTATATAAATTAATATATAATATATACTATATATATAATGTATATATATGATAAATATTATATATATATATAAACTATATATATATATACTATTACTATATATATATATTATATATAATATATATATATATATATATATATATATATATATATATATATATATATATATTATTATATATATATATATATATATATATATATATATTATTGAGAGATACTGTAAATAAAGAGAAGAATTCCGAACTACAAATAATATAGTAAGTACTGTAGTCAGAAAAGGAGGTTTTGGGGAGAATTACACCAAATCAAATTTAAGGAATTGGGCGTCTATATTGAATTTCTTTCATAACAGTTAACGACAATTTCCTTTTAAGGTCTCATCTCATAACACTTTCCTTCTTATTTTTATACTCCATTTCCCAGAGTTTTCGTTAGCTTAACTTCATTATTAGCAAACTCAATTACTATTTTATGTTAATAATCTCTAAGAGTTTGAACGTATGACTTGATACGTAACAAAAGATTTACATTAGAATTTATTTATAAATTGAATAAACGAGCAAAAATTAACAATAAAAAAATTCAACAGTAGTTCATTGTTCCGAATTTGCGCCATTTAAGAGTTATTTTTAAAAACTGAAATTTAAGCAGGTAAAGTGAGTTTAAAAGCATTTATTAACATTACTAATTCCTCTTTATTAGTAAATATAAAACTATTCTTTCGCAACTGTACACACCTCTATCCAAAACCAAAATCTAAAACCGATGTTTTAAAAAGGGATTGAAAAATGATAATTAAAGAATATATATATTATAGTATATATATATAATTATCTAAATATATATTATATAATATATATATATATACTATAATATATAGATATATATACTATATATATATATATATATATATATACTATTATATATAATATTATATACTATAATGTGGCTATGCAGTACGATCTTCACCAAAATGTATATTATTAAAATTTTGTATTTTCCCACTTTATAGAAGGTTGTTTTTTAACACATAATCATAACGATTAAAGTTGCGGCAAGTAAAAGTCTTACACAATCTAATAATACTAAACGCAAACTTAAAATTAACCACTACTTACTACTTACTTACTTACTTACTCTACTTACTCTACTTAACTGAACTTAACCTAACTAAACCTACTTAAATATCATAAATTATTACACACTACTTTCTTTGCAGTAAATGTAAATTTTTGCTTATAACCCTCTCATGAAAAATGATTGCTTCTTTTTCCCCACAAAAATTTTCTGGAGAAGTGGGAACCCCTGTCATATAATATATAATAAAAAATATTATTATTATATATATTATAGTATACTATAACTATATATATATACCATACTATATATATATAATATACATTTATGGTATAATATATACATATATATATATAGTATATATTTAGTATATGATTTTATTACATATATATATTTATTTATATAGTATATGATATATAGTAGTATTATTATATATTTATAGTGTAAATAAATAAACGGATATTATTAGTGTTCTATATATTATTAGTATTATTGATAGTAGTTTTATAGTGATGTCCTTTAAAAATGATGTATGTACAGTATAATATGTGTTAATCATCCTACGTGGATCTTTGTCATCAAAACATATTATGAGTCATTGAGTTTTAAGCTTCGCTTTGAGAACGTTTGTTTTTTTTTTTTTAACAATGTAAGCTAATGAGAAATAAAGTGTGCCGAAATATTAAGTTTTAAATAATTATAAATATGTCTTAACGGCAACTTAAATAACGTACTTACTTACTTTACTGTACTTATTTACTATTGATTACTTACATTACTTAACCTAACTTATAGAGCCTTTAACTTAATATATTCATAATTATTACACTATTTTTCTTGAATCTTAAATTCATATGTGTTTAACCCTCTTCCATTTTGAAATAGTTATTCTTCTTTGTTCGCTCTACAAAAATTGTGCACAGAGAAAGAGTCGAAAACTAAGGGGACAAAAAGGGGATGTTTATTATTAAATTATTAGTAATATTATAGTGCACGCTCTGAGTGATGTATGTGGTATATAAGGAGTGGTTTAGTTATATATTGTTAAATATATATATCATATGTATATGATAGTATATAGTAATATTAATATATGTAGTTATATTATATATATAACTATATATTAGTGAGTATTATTATATATATTATTATATGTATATAATGATATATATATATCTTATATATCGATATATAATATATATATTATATCTAGGTATCTAGTGAATATATATATATATTATATATTATAGTATATATATATAAGTATACTATATTATATATATTAATAATAGATTAAAGCTTATATATGAGAATCTGTACCTTTTGATTATATGCTTTAAATTGGCTTGCATTTCTGAAATTTGCTTTCGACATTTAATCTTCAAGTCCTTCCTCTTTGTTCCTTCCTTCATTTCTATTCGCTCTTTCCTCAGCCTAAGGTCCATGACCCTTCGATTTCATCTTCAGACACATTTTTAGCGCTTCATATGAGTATTTTTCTCCCTGGTTCAAGTCAATTAACGAAAGAATTAAGATATATATAGTGTATATAATTATATATTATAATATATATATTTATATATAGTATAAATATATACTTATATATAATTATAGTATAATAATATTATATATTATATTATATTATATATATTTATAGTATATATGTATACATAATATACTATATATATATATATAGTATGTAATATGTATTATTTAGATATATAATATAATATATATATACTATAATCAAAGTTCTATATCATGTATATATCATGTATAATATATTTATATATAAAGTTATTTATATTATGTATATATATTAATTATATATCATATATATATAATAACGTAGTATCTTTCTACCATAATAAGTATAGTATAGTATATATATATATTTGTATATATATATTAGATCTATAAGTATAGTGATAATAATAGTATTATAATTTTTATTAGTATATATATATATTGATATAATTTATAGTATATAATTATATATATAATAGGATAATTATATGTTATATATATATTAATATTATATATATATTTTATAAGAGGTTAGTAATATGAGTATAGCTATAAATTATTTAAAAGAATTACTAAAAATAAAGTATTTTTTATAAATACGAGTATCGTGTTATTTCGTTTCAAAGAATCTTGTAAGTGGCATTCTATTTAATTGAAAAAACCTCTGCAAATACGCAAATTGAAGTTAGGTAATTAGTCATTAAATGTAGATTTATTATTGGCTGTAATATCGGAGAATCAAAACGAATGGGCGCGAAAATGCGTAAATGAGGGCAGTCCTTTACAAAGAGAGGTGCAAAAAGCAGAGTCAAATATGACCTGATTGTGGTTGCTATTGTGGCATCTTCTTTCTAGGATATGGATAAATAGTTTGCGCAAGTTAGAATAAGTTATTCATGTTCTGTGTGGTACTATATATATTTGTATATATTATATAAATTTATAATATATATTAATATATATTTCGTTCTGATATTTAAACATAATGATATAAAACTATATAGTATAATATATGTTTATAGTACGTATATATATATATATGTAGTATTTATATAGTATATTACACTGATAATATATGAACTTAATATATGTAGTATTTAACTAATATATATAGGTTATATGATACTATAATAATATATTATATACTATATATATTATATATATATACTATATACTTAGATGTAGTATATATAATAATAGGTTATATATAGTATATATATATATTATATATATATATCATAGTATATATTATAGTTTAATGTATATATATATTAATAATATATATATATTATATATATATATCTACTAATTATATGACATGTCCGTATCTCCTCCACCCATCTACTATCGATTGGATGTAAGCGACATAGTTCGTAATATGGAGTAAGTAGTGAAAGTAATATTAAACTATAGGTAAACAAACGAGACAAAATGTTGAAAAAATATTTTTAAAAAAGTAAAAATCTATATAAACTAACGTAACCTGACATAACCTTACTTAACGTATCATAACCTTTACTCACGTATATTTATTTTTAATTTATAATTATTCACGTTGGCATTGTTTAGAAAAAAACGATGGCTTCGTCATCCTTATGAACGACTCTTGTACATTTTGGTCGTAAACGAAGTAGTAGAAAAAACTGACTAAGCTAATGTGAGAGCAGATAATGACATTAGAGCTATTAGGTTTTTATATATATAGTATATATATATAATTAATATTAATATATATAATAATATTATAATATTAATAGATATGTATATATATATATAATATATATACTAATATTGTATTTATAAAATATAATATTATACTATATAATATATATATATATATATATATAGTATATATATATATTGATTATATCGTATATATTGTTTCTGTGTTTACTTTTAAATAGTATATTATATAATTATGTTATAAGATATATATATTATAATAAAGGAGATATGTCTTTAGACTTTTTGAATATTGAATATTTTTTAAATATCCAAAGCGGCTCACAAAATTGATTAACACACTTTGGCGAACGCCTTCGAAGATGGAAGTTTCCAGCCCTTTCCAAAAAGAGCATGTTGTAAGCTATCAACAAACCAACCATTTGCACAAAAGAAAAACGCGTTCCTATAAAGCTCGATTTCGGAAAATTTTCCCTTTCCTCTCGTGTTCTCTATTCAGGGATAGTGCTTTACTACGGACAACACTTGGCCAGTGGCAATTCTAGATGCTCGTCGTGGGGAATAGGCTATGTAAGATGCAAATTCTTCCTATATACAAAATTATATCTTATTTAACAATTTCATACTTGCATACAATTACTGGAGAATAATACAAAAAGAAATTAATAAGATATTAAGACTGTGAAGAAAAAATTTATAGAAATTTATAATATAAAATTATATATATAATTTAAAAGTATGAATATGTATTTCGAATATTGTTAAAAGTAAAATAAATACATAAACACAGTAAGTATATAACATTATTGTATATATATATTAGTATATAGTATTTACTATATATATATATATGAGTAATTAGGTACGTATATATATATATATTATAGTTATATATATACATTATGCTTTAAGATCAATGTGACAGGACCACCACGCTCACAGTGGGACAGAAGCGGGCCCCACCTGGGTCTGAAAAAGTCAACACCATGGCGGGCCCGGGCCCTAGCTCATACATTATTTTCGATATGTCAATAAGATTTGAATGGCGGGAATGAAATTTCAGTATTCGTGATATATATTTATATATACTACTTTTTAATTATGATATATTATATATATATGTGTATAATTATATATATAGGTATATAATATATATATATAGTTATTAATCATATTTATTGATTATATTTCTAAATCCCTAAGAGGCCAGGCATGTAACTATAAAAGCTATTACACTAACACGAAAATACAATATCCTTTTATAATTCAGTGAGTACATTTTTTACCTACTGAAATTAAAAAAAAAAAGGTAAAAAAAAATAGTAAGCTTAAAAAATAATTGTTAAAATATGTTGGACAAAATTAGTTTTTGAGAATCATTCGTAAGGAAGGAGCACTCAAAGTTGCCAATATTGAATTTTTTTCTTTCATAACTAAAGAATACCCGAAGGGTAAAAATTAAAAAATGGACCAGAGTCGGGGTTCGTCGGCCTACAGAGGGACGACGGGGGAGACTTTCGTCCCCCCTCTGTCCCGCCGTCGGCTCGAACCCCTTAACAAGGAAAAAAAGAAAAAACTAACATTCGTCCAAGGGTTTATATTTTTATATTAAACATGGTATTGTAACAATTTTGCTGCGTCGTGAACTAATGCAATTTTCAGGTTCAGCTTTATTACTACAAGATTATTACTTAATATTTTTAATGATGGTTTATTACAATATATTATAGAGAAAAAAATAATTTTTTTTAAGTTTTGTCCTGTGAATTACTGCTGGCTGGGTACCTGATAGATGGTTATTATTGTTGTTCTCGTGTAGATGTATTTATGGTTGTTTTCGCTAGGTTAAAGCCTGCCTCTCGGTGATGGCTGGCCATATATATTATGTAGTTGTATTTATTTGTGATTATAATTTATCTATATATAAGATATATATTATTATTGATATGTTGTATATATATATATTTTTGGTATTGTTCCTAGTATAGTATAATTTATATATAATACTAGTATATGAGTAGTATGATGGGTTGGAGTATATAGTATTTAATAGTATATAATTAAAAAGTATATTAATTATATTATATATATTATATAATTATAGTTTAGGGTTTTTCTAATTTAATGATTTTTGATCTTTAAAAAATAAGCCAAAGAGACATGCAATATGGCCTATTAGTTTTTAAAAGAAAGGTGAAAGAAGAAAGAGAAAATAAGCAAAAAAAAATCAATACTAAATCCAAATAGTTTTACATTTATATCTAATGAACAGATAGAAAAGATAAAACAAAAAAAAAAGAGGGTAGAGAAAGAAAAGAGAGAATGAAAGAGAGTATATTATGTAGAGAGAGAGAGAGAGAGAGAGAGAGAGGGTGATCGTGATACGCTGATAGTGATAGGTAAGGGTGCGAGTGTGAGAGATAGAGGATGAGAGTAGAGAGAGAAGAGAGAGAGAGAGAGAAGATGTGGATAAATGAGATAATTTGAGTAGGTTTTACGACATTTAATCGATTTTAGATGCATTTTATTAATACTTAAAAGTTATTTTTTTCTGATTCCAGTCCTACTAGCTTTAAGTATATTTATATATATAGTAGTATATGAAGAAATATAGTAGTAGGTATATATTATATATATATGATGTTAATTATTATATTATATATTAGTATATATGATTAGTAGGTTACTATATATCTTATAGTAGTATTATATATATAATATATATACTATATTAAATATATATATATAATATAATTATAGTCTATATATTATATGATACTATTGATACATACATAGTATAGTTATAGTATATTATATTAGTATACTAATATATATATATATATATAAGCGATTTATTTATATATATTAAATAATAGGATCATATTATATAGTAGATAGTATATATATATATGTATATCTATTTATATATAATAGATATCTATTATAATAATATATATATATATATAGTGTAATAGGAAAGTATGGCAGTTGGATTCTATATTATATTATATATAATATATATATAATATATAATATATATATATATATAATATATATATATATCTATATAGTATATTATATATATATATA
>JABUQX010058761.1:2500-12500 GCA_015478945.1 Trachelipus rathkii
GCCTGATGTGGAAAATGCTCTTTCCACATCTGCATTACCATGTGACAGCGACGGTGAAGCTTTTACACTTACTCTTTCAACTGTTGGAAATCTTGAAGTGTTTACTGATGGATCGGTTTTATTAAAAAACTGAGCCCCATACAGATCTATAGATTTTTTTCGGACTCTGGTTCAGCTTTTTCCAATTGTATTGAGTAACTCATGACATAGCTTACCTGAAAAGTTTCACAAAGTCCATTGCAAGAAGCAAAACTGTAGTCCGCAGCAACACATTTCAAGCACCACATTAGTTCCATAGCAGTAGTTTTAGCTCGATCAGCATACAGTTTGATAATCTTGCTACAAGAGGGCAATGGTGTGACTTGTTTATTTTGATCACTTGAATTTTCCATATTTTGATTTACATTACAACTAGGCAATAATTGTAACTGATCTTTGTTTAATTTAACTTGGCTGTAATTGATATGAACTGCTTTCTTTGAATGTTGTATAACTGCCTGGAAGCCATTTGAGGAAATGTTTATGCATTTCATGCATATTTTACAAAACATTTCGCTGTCTGACTGTTTCTTTCCCCACTCACTAATTTTGAAGCCTTGATGATCAGTTCTATCCAACCAAGACATTTGAAACTTACATCTTCCCATCTTCAAAAATTTCAAATTTCAAAAAACTTTATTCAATTATTATTTAAAATTATTTTAAACAACCTGAAAATTAAAAATTTAAACAAATTATTTACCTATGTTTTCCAGTTCTTGAGTTCAATAAACTGTTTTGTAGTTAAACCACATTTTTAATTCAGTCACAGGTAAAACAGAAGAAAAAGATATCTCCAAGTAACCTACTTACCCCAAAAAAGTGAAGAAAAGTGAAGAAAAGTGTAAAATTGCTTAAAAAAGTGAAAAAAAATGACTAAGCTAAAAAAAAGTAAAAAAGTGTAACCGCTACACATACTGATATATATATATATATATATATATATATATATATATATATATATATATATATATATATATATAATATATATATATATATTTATATTAAGTTATTTAATATATATATATATACCGTAAAACGGGGCAATTCGGTCCAAAATCAGGGGTACTCAAAATGCTAAGGTTTATGGAGACTTTATTTATTTATTTTTTTTCGAAATTTTTTTTTTATATGTTAATGTTATCCTTTGGGAGTAGAATTAGTATAATTGTATTGGTATATATAATATAGGATTAATGTTAGAAGGCGATAAGTAACGTGGACCGAATTGCCACTACGATTTTGGGGGGCGGAGGGTCAATTCGGTCCACTTCAAATTTTCACATCCCTAAAGAATCTCATTAAAGTGTTTATTTAATAAACTATGATAAGTCAGTTTTCATTTTTAAACATAATGGTATAACAATATTATTTTAAGAAATTGGGTTCGAAAACGTAATAAAAAACGTAATAAAATGTTCGAGTTTGCGTTCGTTTTTGTCAAACTGCAAAATCGTAAAAAAAAGGCTCGCCTAACGTAAGGAATTTCTTTAATTCTGTAAGGTTGCTATTCTTTTTTATTCAGTATTAATACAGAAATAAGGAAATTCTTTACGTTTGGTGAGCGTTTTTCTACGTTTTTGGAATGTTGACAAAAATGAATGCAAACGCTGTTTTGACAAAAATGAACACAAGCTCAAGCGTTTTAGGTCTTTTTTTAAATATAATGGTATTGCAATATATTTTAAGAAATTGGGTTTGAAAACTAATAAAATGTTCGAGTTTGCGTTCGTTTTTGTCAAACATCGTAAAAAAATGCTCACCAAACGTAAGGAATTTCCTTAATTCTTTTGTATTCTATATTACACAGAATTAAGGAAATTCTTTACGTTTGGTGAGCGTTTTTTTACGATTTTGCGGCTTTTTGACAAAAAACGAGACTGTGTAATGTAAAAAATTATGTAGGTTGCAATTCTTTTTTAATTTTATATTACACAGAATTAGGAAATTCTTTACGTTTGGTGAGCGTTTCTTTTACGATTTTGCGCTGTTTGACAAAAACGAACGCAAACGCTGTTTGACAAAAACGAATGCAAACTCGAGCGTTTTAGGCATATTACGTTTCGTAAGAACCAATGCAAGAACAAAAACTGCTTAAGGGTCTGGCAACATCATCAGCAGAGTATCCCTGCCGTGTTACTTTTGCGTAAGTGTGAACCATCTTGCTGAAAAAATTTGTACAAGTTAATTAGGCCTATGTTGAAAAACTTTACCTACCTATCTTGCTGTAAAAGTGTAAAAATTATTTTAAACATATTTCGGACATCTTTTTGTAAAAGAGTATTAAAAAATTTAATTTAATGATGATTTCAATGTGGACCGAATTGCCCCACGCAAATTTTTAAACCTGGACCGAATTGCCCCATGTTACAATTTTTATAATAAAACATATTTATCTCTTGCCTGAATGTCTCCAACGATTGCATTAAGGTTATGAACTATTTTTAAGTACTATATCTTGGTACCAATAATGTAGTACAATTATTTTGACCTGTATGATTCTTAGCAATAAGCCTAAAATTTACCCGATTTTATAGTGCTCAGAAAAAAAAAACAATCACAAAATTAATGGACTTAAATTAAAGGTTTCATAAAAAATTAATACCTAAGACATAAAAAAACATTATTTTACATCGTTAAAGATATATTTTACATCGTATAGGCTATTTTGAGCCACTGGACCGAATTGCCCCACGTGGTCCGAATTGCCCCACATGGACCGAATTGCCCCGTTTTACGGTATATATATATATATATATATATATATATATATATATATATATATATATATATATATATATTATATATATATATATATATATATATATAAATATATACTATATATAATATATATATAATATACGTATATATATATATATAGCGATCTGCAGGGTGACTCGGACCACCTTAGGCATAACTTGGTCTCCCGACTCTCCCCTAATGCACTTTTTGGATTTTTTTTTTTTTTTGAAAATCAAGGCCCTATAGTCGGTCATAAGCACACAAAAAAATAATAATGTTAATGATAACAATTTATGAGAGGTGTTAATTCAATGTAATGGAATAACCTAAAGTCAGCCTGACCGTGGAGGGGTGAAGCGGACCACCATTGAGGGGTGACTCGGACCATCTGTTTAAATTCGTCTTTTACGTATAAATTCAATTTTATATTTTAATTTTTACTTAATATAATAATTATTTATCATATTAAAATTTGCTAAAAAGCAATAAAAACAAAAGTAATGATACAATAAAATCAACAATAACTATAAGGTGGTCCGATTCACCCCTCTCCCGCTCAAAAAATTTTGACACTTTTTTGAATTCGTTTTTTTATTAAATTTTCATTTTTTTTTAAAAATTTTCACTTAATATAAGTAACGTTTTTATTAATATTTAAATTAACTGTATTTAAATAAAGATGTCAATAAATCTGTAATTATGGAAAACAATGGTGGTTCGAGTCACCCCTCCATCAATTTTTTTGGGGGTGAATCGGACCAAGTTAGGCCCCGTGATTTTGCCACTAATACTGTTTGGATCAAAAATTTTTAACTTTGCCAGTTTTAAAGCTTAAAACATACTCTAGTGTATCCACTGAAAAAATTAATTAAAATCGATCCAACAATTTTTCATTTTAATAACGACAAGTTAAAAAATCATCAATTTTTTCAAAAGTCAAGAGGATATTCAAGCACTTTTTTGTCTGGTTGAATTTTTTCTATTTTTCACTCAATATAAAAACTTTCTTGAATTAAAGATGATCTAATAAAACTTGTATTTACTACCGCGGTGGGCTTTAAATGAGCGAAAAATTTTTTTTATTTTTTTTATTTTATTTAGAGTGGACTGAATCACCCCTCCTAAAGAGGCGGACCTGGTCACCCCGCCCGACGCTACACTGTTTAAAGGTAACTTAACTCCTCGCAATAACTTGCAAAAAAGCTTCAAAGCTATCTTATGGTTCAAATAGGTTACTATTATAGTAGAAATTAAATTTTTAACTAATTTTAGTTATGGAAATACTAATATGAAATAGATAATATAAATTCATATTTAAAATCAAGTAAATAAATCTTTAAATTTAAATTTGCACATCAACAGCATCAAACGGACTATTACAGTAGAAATTAAAATTTTCACCAATTTTAGTTATGGAAACACTAATATGGAATAGATCATATAAATTCATATTTAAAATCGGGTAAATAAATCTTTAAATATAAATTTGCACACCAATGGCAAACTAAACCTATCTCAATGATATCAGAATTTAAAATGTGTATTTCTTTGTTCATATAAATGAACATTTCAATAGGTTTCTCTGCATGAGGATCATCAATATATATATTTATCGATATATCGGTTTTGGACACTGACAATTTGGCGCTCAGACGAAAGATTCAATTAAGCCCAAGGATCCTTATGTCTTCTTCTATTTCTCTTATATCCACATTGGGTAATTATGTTGCTAATGTGAGAAAGCATTACGCAACTATTGTATTAAAACTATAAACTTAATTTACAATATCAAAGCTCAGACAAAAGATTGAATTTTACCAAATATTTATACTGTGATAAAATCGTTTAAAAAAAAAATTGTAATATTGATAAATAATAAATATTGATGTATCGATAAGTTGAAACACATTTTGACAGATATTCTTCATCCCCACACGAACGAAATAAAGCCTAAAAATGATGTTTTTAGTAGCGTTATTTTTTATATTTTTATTGAAGATATACATTTAAAATGTATGTCAATCGCTAAAAAAAACTTCAAAGATATTTTAAAAAGGTTATGTATATTTAAAAAGTTTAAAGTTTTAATACAATAGTTACGTAATGCTTTCTCACATTAGCTACATAACAACCCCACATTGATATTGATAGGCCCTATTTTCTCATAATGAATCTACTGTGGATCACCCCTTACTGATTTTGGAGCTAAGCATCTTACTTTATGTAGCCCTAATTCTTTAATCTCTGTTAACTCTATAGTCAGTTTATTAAAATCAACAATTTCCATTTTACATCCAACTCCTCTTCCCAATAAGGCTACTGAATTTTCCACAATGTATTTCCCAAGTGGAGATTCACTTAGTAGTTTTGATGTATCTCTGGGTTTTGTGAATATAACTTTTTCTTCTATTAATTTTATTAGTGTTATGTACCAAAAAAAAATTTAATTACCTGCAGTGAATTTAGTTAACAAATTAGTGTTGTGTATATAACTGTGTATTTTAGAAATTTGTGTACTCATTATTGTGATTATTTCTGTTATTAATTTAATTTAGTTGAGTATTGGACTCAGTCAGTGTTTGATAGGTAAATCCTAGGCTAGAGTAGTAAGAGATTTCCTGTATACTGGGTGTTTGCAGGTTTATTGAATTATTAAATAGTTTTTCTGTACTTAACTACAGTCTTTAACAATTGTTATATTAATTTTGTGATAATTTAAATTGATTAAGTTTACCAGAGCCATAGCCTAAGCCTATTTTATAATTTTTATATAGACTTAGCTTAGGGCCTAGGCTATAAGCTTGTTTTAAGATACTAATTTCTTTCTAGGCCTTAGTGATATTTAGTAAACTGTAGTTGGTAAAAAAATTGGTACAAGTTAGACTACTGTTAGGCCTACCTATAAAAAAAAAAAAAAAAAAAAAAAATTATATATCTATATATCCCTGGCCTAGGCTAAGCTTGATATAAGCTTGTTCAAATTTTTAACTTGTTTTAAAGACATTAGTTTATTTCTTTTTAGGCTTTAGCGATACTTAAACTAGTTGGTAAATTGAAGGTACAAGGTATTAAAGTTGATAATAATTTAAAGTATGTATGCTCTTTGTGATAACTGTGGGACTGTGAGAGGTGAATATGTGAATAGCTGCCCTGCTTGTGTTGTGAATGCAGAGAATGTGTTGCTAAGGAAGGAGATTGCAAGACTGAGTGAAAATATGAATGAATTGAAAGAAAAAGTATATGAGTTGAGAAAGGAGGGAAGTGTTAGGAAAAAAGTTAGTAGGGATGTCGAGGCGAGGAGGGAGCGGGATATAGGGGTAGACAGGAATAGGGATTCACCTAGGCAGGAAGATGAGGGGGAAAGGGATAAAGTAGTTGAAAATAGGTCTGCAGGTAAATATAGAGTTGTAGGAACTAGAAATAATAATTTAAAGATGAGGATCTCGAAAGTCAGTCAGCCTGTGACCTGCAGTAACAGGTTCGACTGTCTTCCAGATGGGGAGGGATCAGAGAGTGCCAATGGTAATGTTGAGTTTTCTAAAGGGAAGACGGATACAATGCTAATTGGAGACTCTATGATACGATACCTAGATAGGACTTTTCAAAATAAGAATAAAAAGAAACAATTGAGAGTATGTTATCCAGGTGCCAGAGTGAGTGATATCGTGGATAGGATAGATAGAGAGATTGATTCTACAAATGTTGATTCAAATGTGATTGTGCATGTGGGTACAAATGATATAGGACATAGAAGGTCAGAAGAATTAATAGCAGATTATAGGAGATTGATTCAGAAGATGAAAGCTAGTGGAAGAAGGTGCATGATTTTTGGGATTTTACCTAGGTTAGGTGCAGGTCAGGAATGGGGGAGTAGGGCTTTAGGTGTAAATGAAAGGGTTAGGAAATTATGTTTTTGGATTTGTGGAGAGAATTTCTGGATAAAGATCTTTTTGCAGCAGATGGAGTTCACTTGAGTCGTAAAGGTGTTGGGAGACTTGTTTAGCAAAAAACTAGGTAAAGTTGGGGGTGATGGGCTAAATCTGGATACAAATAATAGCAATGGTAACTGTAATAGTGGTGATATAAATAAAACTAGTGTTACAGGTTCAAATAATGATGTTAGCAATAAAAATAACAGCATTTCGAATATCAAATGCTTTTACACAAATGCTCATAGCCTTAGAAATAAAAAAGATGAGCTGATTAGTTATACCATAAATGAGAATCTTGACATTATTTGCATAACTGAGGCATGGGTTAATGAAGAATTATATGGAGACTCCTTTCAGGAATATGAAATAGACGGATATTCACTTTATTTATACCAGCGTAGAGGAAAGAAAGGTGGGGTGTGGCGCTTTATATTAAAAGCAATATTCAATCTGTATTAATGACTGACTTTAAAACTAATCAGGATATTGAATCGGTATGGGTAGATATCCTTATGTTTAATAAATCATATAGAATAGGGGCATTTTATAGACCTCCTGGCCAGAGTCAAGAATTAGATGCGGAAATTGTGAAAGAAATAGAGACAGCATGCCACAGTAAAGAAAAAGGTATAGTCATAATGGGTGATTTTAATTTTCCTGGCATTCAATGGGATTCCTTGTCTAATACGGACCAGAGTAGTTCAGTATTTATAAATTGTATACTAGATAACTTTTTGAGCCAGATGGTCCATGAACCCACAAGACACAATGCACTATTAGACTTAATATTAACTAATGATGAAAGTATGGTGGATGAAGTTAGAGTTGAGGAGAATTTAGGACTTAGTGACCATAATATAATTAGATTTAATATGAATGTGATATCTGGGCCCAAATTGCAAGTTAATAAGGAAAGGATCTTAGATTTCCGAAATGGCGATTTTACCAAATTACGAGACATGCTTAGTATAACTGACTGGGATAAAGAGTTTAAAGACCAAAACTGTTTTACCATGTGGGAACATTTTAAGCAAGTTTTAATGAATATTCAGTCAGTATGTTTTAAAAATAAACCCATTAGGGTGGCGAAGAGAAAACCTGTTTGGTGGAATAGAGAGATAAGAGATAAAATCAATGAAAAGCTTAGATGTTTTAAAATATTCAAAGGTAGTAATAGGGAAGATGATTTAGAAAATTATAGGAAAAATAGAAATGAACTTAACCAGTCAATAAGAAAGGCAAAAAGAGAGAGGCAGAAATTAATTTAGCAAGGAATAGTAATAAGGACCTGAAGAAGTTTTTTTTAGCTTTTATCCCGGGCAGTTAAAAGCAAGAATATGACAATTGGTCCTATTAAAACCTTCACCTTAAAAATTTAATTAGTTCAGATATAAGGAGTTGGTCAACATTTTCAATGCTTATTTTGCTTCAGTGTTTACTGAGGAAAGATTAGATAATAGTTTGGAGACTAATAGTTCTTGTATGCATGTAACAAATAGACTTACAGAATTTGAATTTGATGTAAAAGATATTAAACATTTACTAGACCATATTGATCCAAGTAAAGCTGCAGGCCCTGATGGTATACATGGTAGAATTTTGAAAGAGGGTAGTACCAGCATTGCAAAGGCACTGTATTTGATTTTTAAGCGATCTATAACATTTGGTGAGGTACCAGATGACTGGAAAACGGCATATGTTGTGCCTATTTATAAGAAAGGTAGTAAGGAAGATTTGGGTAATTATAGGCCAGTTAGCCTAACATCTCTGGTTGTAAAGGTTCTGGAAAAGTTACTGAAAGGTCATATAGAGAAATATTTAGAAGATAACAAGGTATTGTATGACTCCCAGCATGGTTTCAGAAAGGGTAAGTCATGTCAGACAAACCTTTTAGAATTTATGGAATACATTACTGACTGCATTGACCGAGGAGATCCAGTTGATATTATATATTTAGACTTTAGCAAAGCTTTTGATAAGGTTCCCCATAAGGCTGATGAAGAAGATATTGCAATGTGGTATAGGTGGAGTGGTACATGGTTGGATTAAAGAGTGGTTGTGAAATAGAAAACAGTGTGTACAACTAAATGGCAATAAGTCATCTATGGGAAATAGTGAAAAGTAGGTGTCCCACAGGGGGGGTTCAGTGCTGGGACCATTTTTTTTTCTTTTCTATAAATGATTTAGACCAGGGACTTAAATGCAAGGTTTCTAAGTTTGCAGATGATACCAAAGTGGCCACCTCAGTTAGGAATAGTGAAGGATGTATAAAGATTTAAAATGATCTTGATAAACTTCTTGGGTGGGCAAATAAGTGGCAAATGAATTTTAATAGTAAAATGTAAGGTTCTTCACCTAGGTTACTCAAATAAAAGTTTTAACTACGATATGAATGGGGATTGGCTTGAGTCTGTGGACCAGGAAAAGATTTAGGTGTGATTATAAGCAGTAATTTGAAAGTAGCTAATCAGTGTTTGGAGAAGCTAGAAATAAAGCTAATAAGATGCTGGGCATAATAATCACCAATGTTGTTTAAGAGCAAGAAAGTAATAAGTAAACTATATAATAGCTATGTTAGGCCAATAATAGAGTATTGTGCACAAGTTTGGGCCCCTTACTTAAAGAAAGACTTAGATATGCTAGAGAGAGTGCAACGTAGAGCAACAAAGATGATTTCTGGGTTTGAGGGTAAGAGCTACGAGGAGAGGCTGAAGGAGTTAGGAATGTTTTCTGTAGAAAGGCGATTTCTCAGAGGGACATGATACAAGTCTACAAAATTTTTACATCTATTGATAATACGGAGACCAATAAATTCTTCATAGTAGAGCACGGACGGGAGACCAGGGGCATAACAAGAAAATTAAGAAGAAAGCATGCCATCTTGATATAAGAAAGTATACATTCAGCAATAGGGTTGTTAAATTTTGGAATGATTTGCCACAGGAGGTTGTTGAGTGTGACTCAATTGCAACATTTAAGAAAGGGTTGGATAGGTATATGGATGGGTTGGGTATCACATAGTATATTTAGACGAAGCCAAATTGGCTGGTTTTTAGTTATAGTAGTTAGTAATGTTATAGCTACTGCATGTGTGACCATAACTTAGTTATTAAGGCATGTGGATGGTTTGGGTAACATGTATCATTTTTTTTGACTAAGCCAAATTGGTGGATTTTGGTTACAGAAATTTGACAAGCCCTAGGGTGCTTTGTGGATTTGCAGGAGAGCATGTTTGGTTAGTGAGTTGACTGGGACAGTCTCGATAGGCCCATGTGGCTTTTTACTGT
>JABUQX010058761.1:20000-22204 GCA_015478945.1 Trachelipus rathkii
ATCAAAAGTATGTATGACGATAGTGAAGCGTGTACAAGAATAAAGTGATTGGTTTAATATTAATAGCAGAGTGAGGCAGGGATGTGTTAAGTCTCCTTGGTTATTCAATTTGCATATGGATTGGGTTATGAAAGAATTAGAGGTTTGGGTGGCAGGAGATGGTGTTAGAATGATGGAGAATGGAAGAGAGTGGAAGGTGCCCTACCTATTATATGCGGATGATTTATTTGGCATTGTGTGGTGAATCTGAAGAGAGTTTGAGATGATTGGTAGAGATTTGGTTGGATGTGTAAGGATGTTAGTGGTAGGTAAGAGGAGTTATGGTTGTGAAGTGAGGACAGTCCTCGGTGTGATTACGTTAGAGGGTGAGCAACTGGAACAAGTGTCTGATTTAAATATTTAGGATATGTTTGGATGATAAAGAGGAGGCAAAGATGATGCAGAGTGTAGTAGGAAAGTTGTGAATGGCAGGAAGGTGGCTGGTGCAATTAAATCGTTGGTGGATGTAAGGGGACTAAGTCTTGAGTGCACTAGATTCTTACATGAGGGTATGTTGTTACCAGTATTAATGCATAGTAGTGAGACTATGGTCTGGAATAAGAGGTAGTGATCTGAAGTAAAATATGTTGATGGACAATCTTAAGGGCGTGTTAGAATGAGGAATGAACGTATTAGAGAGTTGTGTGGTGTGAAGAAAGGGGTAAATAAGAGAATAAATGAAAGTACGTTGAGATGGTTTGGTCATGTGGAAAGGATGGATGACAGTCAGTTGGTTAAGGGGATGTATAGTGGTGTGTGTGTGTGTGTGTGTGTGTGTGTGTGTGTGTGTAGGTGTGTGTGTGTATATTATGTGTTGTGATCGACCGGCTGGGAGACCGAACAAAAAGTTGACTGAGTCCGTAAAGGAATGTCTGGAGGAGAGAAATGTAAGTTTGTCAGAGGCGAAAAGAAAGGTGCATAATAGGAGTGAATGACGGGTTTTGTAAGGGGGTAAGGTTGTGGCCCACCTGGGCCAAAGGATGAACCCCACATTGACGAGATGATGTCGCGGTTCCGTGATGCTCTAGGGTGGATTTTCTGACTGCGACGAGTTCTCACTAATAGGTATAAAAGGGGCGGTAAGGCTGGGCTTTCTTTTCGACTTGCGTCATATTCTTCTACACTTTCTTTCAGTGCATATTATAACACTGAATCTTCAGGAAAAAGTGGATAGATATACATATATATTCTATAATATATATATATATATATATATATATATATATATATATATATATACCTATATATATACTATCATATTTTTCATATATATATATATATATATATATATATATATATATATATATATATATATATATATATATATATATATATATATAAGCAAGCCATTGTTATAAAGCTTGTTAATTGTTATATAAAAATAACATTAAAATGTAAAAATTAAATAAATATATAAATTGTAAGGTAATTTTATCGGAAATTATGTTTTTAACCGCCTATAAAGAGTTAGCGGACTGTGGTAGACTTCAGTAGTGAAAAAAAATTATTAGCGATAGAATTAGCTGATTTGCGATAGCTGACTGGCGAAGCAGAAAAAGTTGCGGAATTGCGGAATTTCGATAGCGGACTGGCGAAAAAGAAAAAGTTGCGAAATTGCGGAATTGCGATAGCGGACTGGCGAAGCAGAAAAAAGTTGCGGAATTGCGAACTGCGGAATGCCCCACAAAGTTAGCGGAATTGCGAATTGCGGACTAAAAAAAAAGTTGCGGGTGCCCACCTCTGATATATATATATATATATATATATATATATATATATATATATATAGTAAAACGTACAGAGTACATATATATATGTATCTCACCACCACCTACCCTCTCGTCGCTCACCACCACCATCGCTTTATATACTGGCTTTTGAGAGTTAATATTATAGAAACGATCGATCTTTTACAAATTTCATAAGGTTACGATAAAATTCTTATTTTTTTGCGAAAATTGGTCAAATGAATGAAAATATTACATAATAAATATAAAAGCTTATGTACATTGACACAAAAAAGTGTATATTTTCCAATTGGTAAAAAAGGGGACTCTTCGTCTTGAATGGAATGGCAGGGTGTGTGTAAATTTGGAGTATAAATTGTTTATATTGTTGCCTTTGGCATCTCTTTGTTACATTCTCTTTATGTATAAATTCGGCGA
>JABUQX010058762.1:0-7500 GCA_015478945.1 Trachelipus rathkii
TCATAATATCTGAAGATGATTTTAACATTATTCGATTTCGAGTGTAAGAATTAAGATTGGTGTTCTGCCCTCTACTAATTTTTAAAAAATCCTGCTGCTGAGCTCATAAAGGACCAATCCATCCTTTCTACTCGTCATATATAGTAGTTTTCTTCAAGTATTGGTCTTCAGGAGTGTAACGAGTCGTAAACAATTTTAATGAGGGCTCTAAGCCATTTGACGTATATGAAGTTACTGATTTCGTCTACTCAGGAATTAGTTGCCCGTATCTATGGTTGCGATTTTCATTTGAAATAGGGAGCTGTTTCTGGAATTTGAGGTTTTAACTCAGATGTCAAGAATGTCTAAAAATTCCGTGAGCCGTTCCATCTATTTTTTGTTATTTAGATGTCTGCTGTTGTTTTGTGCTCGTGTGGTGGTTGGACACGTACTTCACGTGCGTTTTTAGGTAGCATCTTGTTAGAGGAGCCTCCATTCTGTATTCGGAAATCACGTTTATTTCTGACTTTGATGCGGTGGTTATATCCATCCTAGTGTGATATTTGATGAACTCGCTTATTCCGGACACAGTATGCGTGATAAGGGCTAACATAGGCAAGTCGAGTGCCTTCCTCTCTCTTCGCAAAGTTAAAGCACACCGCATGCGTCTTTAGGGTTTGAGGAAAAGTGACGATTTTTGATGAAGAACAATGGGCCTGTTGTATATTCCTCATCGATTCTATTCCGAATTATCGGGCATGTTGAAAATATTTGGCTGCGTGATAACCCACGTTACCCAGCCTCTGTGCCTAAAAATTTTGTTGATTCATTTTTGGGAATAGATGCTGTTTTTTTGAAAGATGGATATTATGTACCTGAGTCATGCATTCACATTACTGATAGGGTCATGCCAAACGGCCTTTATCGAGACATATCTATCTATCAGCCATATTAATTATTTGGTTGTTAGGAATCTTTAAATCAGGGTCGTTGAAATTTCTTGAAATCACCTTCTATTAAATTCTCTAGGGTTTTTACGGGAAGAAATGTGAACAAATGGCAGAAAGCTGTGGCGGTAATAATTTTGTCATCAGGCTTGTAGGAAGCGTCACGTTTGGCAAGCGTAGTATAGAAATCTGAATAAAGCTGCTGGAGAGAGAGAACAGCCGCGCTGAAGGAGTCGGATTCAGACCAGCGAAAGTTACGTATA
Organism: Trachelipus rathkii; assembly: GCA_015478945.1. Lineage (NCBI taxonomy): Eukaryota > Metazoa > Arthropoda > Malacostraca > Isopoda > Trachelipodidae > Trachelipus > Trachelipus rathkii. The sequence goes on from JABUQX010058762.1 coordinate 1,190, forward strand.
CGCTGCATGGCATCATAGGGGGAAAGAGCTTTGTCTGGGAAGATGCAAGCCGTGTCCAAATCGCTCCTCTTGTGTCCAGAGAGAGAGGTCATTCCATAGATGGTTCACTTTATATATAAGCTCTGGGTGAGGGGGCGAGTGTCATAAAAATCGCGTTGCCGATCTGTGTGTTCGTATTTGCTTTCTGAGTTAGGGTGTTGGATCGAATGCTGTCTTGTCGCCTCTGAGCTACTGTACCGGGAAAGCGGTGGTTTCAGGAAATGCCACATCTCATTTAAGCAATTTTATTTCTCACGTTGTACACACTCGCGTCCAATGCAACAAACACCGTGCCCTACCCCCACTTGCCCTAATCAAATACCCGCACCTTCCCCCATAAGCACACTCTTGCGCGTTCGTGTGATAACCTGTGTTATGGTTGCAATAGGCTGAGCCTGAGAGTTTGGGGTGGTTTCATCCTCACCTGCCATATTAGTTATTAGTGGGGAGAATGAGGATTAAGCAAAAACAATAGCCCAAAATATTGGTTTGCTAGAGAGTTAATGAAATTGAAATTTTGAATTTAATGGGCTAAAAATTTCAAATTTGAGAATGAAAATTTTTCAAAAAATTCTGACTTTAAAAAAAATTTTAAAAAAAGAGTGAAAAAGATGCAATACCGTTAGTCGTAGTAACCTCAAAAGAAGTGAATCCCGACACCTGCGTTGGAGAGAGTGCTCCGTGTTTCCAATTTCACCAATGGGAGTCGCTTTCACACAGCGATATACACTTCAGCTTTGAGACTACGGAGCTTCAACAAAACACCCACACTTGCAGGTCTCCACTTTTGCCCCAAACTTCTTAGGGGATATAAGTGTTTAGTAGCAATTTGTAGGTTTTTTACGGATACATCCAAACAAATTTGTCAGAAATTTATTACATAAAAATCACAGAAGATATTTTCCCAATATTAGTGGATACGCAAGCGGTGCCTAAAAACAAATAATAGACAATTAATAAAAATCGAAATTTATAGTGGGCCAAATTATATAAACAAATTTTTTTAATTTGTGAATAAGATTTAATAAAATTCTAAATAAAAATTAAATCAGATTATTATCTAAAGAGATGAAACTTCAAATTTAAAAAAATTTTAATCAAAAAAAAATCTCTGCTCTATGAACAGTAGGAATAAATGATAAATATATCAATATAAAAAAAAATTGGATCCAAGATAATAAAACATTTGTAAAACTAAAAATAAAAGTGTGAAATAAAGTCTATATACTGAAGGCTGGAAATGTGAGATTAGGTGAGGTGTATGTTTATTTATATGTTTAAAAAACATATAACTCCGAACACAGTAATATTTGCTAATGTCTTAATTTATTTATAAGGGTGCACAATTAAAATTTCCGCAAGAAGGTCAAGATCGAAAATGCAAATTATTAAAATTTTTCCCATTAATATTATTAATCGATTCTAAACCGCAATTATGTTAATAGTTTCATGTTTTTTGATTATTATTATAATTTTTTATTATTTTATTATTATTATTTTTATTATTATTATTATTATTATTAATTATTACTATTATTATATTATTATTATTTTATTATTTTCATTGTTTCTTATTATTATTATTATTATTATATTATTATTATTATTTTATTATTATTATTAAATTATGTATCATTATTATTATTATTATTATTATTTTATTATTATTATTATTACTTATTTTATTATTATATTATTATTAATTATTATTATTTTATTATTATAATTATTAATTGTGCCTCTAAATGACTATTTTATAAAAACTTAAAAAGGCCAGGAAACATTTCACCAAAACTTTACATTTGAAGATGGAACTGGTAGGGACAAGTGAAAGAAAATATATAGATAATATCGAACCACCGAATCTGAAATGCGAATAATTTATATGTTTCTTTTGGAGTTTTGGAGGAAGGTTCTATGCTAAATACAGCATGAAAAAATCACAAGAAAAAAAAAATAAATCAAATTTGGTTAGATTGAGTCCAAAAACTCCCAGTTTCATTAAAATTTAAATAAGGAAAATAAATCTTTGAAAAAATTAAAGTTCGAGCGAACTTTCAAAAAATTTCAACGGCAATAATTATTACGATGGAAATGTAGAAGTTATGTTTGCGTGTAAAAATAGTTTTATAAAATTCAAACAAATTTCAAAAACTTACCGGAAATTCACAAAATGAGTTAACAGTGTTAAAAAGAGAGGCGACTATACGGCAGCGCATCAGGCGTCAGAATAAGAATTTTGAAAGGAACAAGAGATTATCTCGGGGGTGAAAAATAAGGGGGTGGAAGAGAGGGGATGATTCGAGCTTCAGTTTCAAGTGATAGGGAAGTTGAAAAATAGATATGATAGGAAAAAGTAAATAATTAAATTAAAAACTAAAAGGACTTTGACTAGTGATAAAAGCGTTTTGGGGCGTACGTGAGGAAAGTAATATATTTTATCTGAAAAGAAAAATTGATAAATGAAGAAGAAAATAGATATCACAAATTTTGTTGTTCATAAATGTCTTGAACAGATAAATCCATGTGAAATATATATATATATATATATATATATATATATATATATATATATATATATTGTTTTTATATATATATTTTTTATATTTATATTTATATATATAAATAATTGTATATAATATAAATATTATATATAATATATATATATATATTATATATATTACATATTATATATATCTATATATATATATATATATAAATTATATATATATATATATATATATATATATATATATATATATATTATTATATATATATATATATATATATATATATATATATATATAATATACAATTTAACTAACTTAATTAGACAAACTTTATTACATTAGATTTACTAAAGTATCATGACATGTGGAAATAATTATTAATTACTAATTATAAACCAATAATAATATAATAATAATAATAATAATAAAGTTAATAATAATAATAATAATAATAATAATTAATAATAATAATAATAATAATAATAATTAATAAATAAGGTAATAGAAATTTGAATAAAAATAAAAATAAAATAATAATAATAACTAATAATAATTCATAATAATACATAATAATAATAATAATAAAAATAATTAATATATAATATAATAATATAATTATATAATATAAAATAAAATTATAATAATAATAGTAATAATAATAATAATAATAATAATAATAATAATAAATAATAATAATAATAATATATAATTAATAATAATTAATAATTAATAATATAATGATAATATAATAATAATAATAATAATAATAAATTAATAATATAATAATAATAATAATAAGTAATAATAATAATAATAATGATAATAATACAAATATATAATAATAATTAATAATAATTAAAAAAGCAATTTGTGCTAAAAAAATAAAAAAAAATAATAAAAATTAAGGTTTTTTTATATATAGATAAAAAAAACAAACAAAAAATCACCAAACCGCTGCTTTATATGTCACAGTATGTCCAGTTTTTAAAAATGAAACAATATGATAGGATTTCGAAAAAGTATTGATACAGCATCAAAAACCCATAACTGCGCCTCTGCCGGAATGGTTCGAATAACTTGCCCCAAATATAAATCATAACGTGGAGAATACTTGCCTTTACTTCCTGTTTCTAAATCTTTAGCTGAATGAATTTTTTCTATAAGACTGAAATTAGTTAAAACGTATTTGAGGACCACAAGGTGGAGAAATAGTTTGAAATGGATTTCCTTAACTCTTTATTCAAAGAGACTTGACTTTAGAAATCACCAACGATTAAGTCATCGACCATTTTGCTGGATTTGGGAATGCACGAAGTTTTAGTGTTTTCTCTCCTCGAATTCTCTTTGAATTTACAATTGTTTTGTCCATAAAACAAGTTCCTTACTGTTCCATTCCTACAACAGTATTGGAATTATGTAACCAATTAACGGTTTTTGTAAAGAAGCTTCTAAAACCAGGATGCACGTAAAAAATCAATTGATTTTTTCAACTGATTTTTTTCACTTGATTTTTTGCCCCAAATAAATCATGATTTTTTGCTTTTTTGATTTTTTGCTTTTTTATATATATATTTTTTAATTTCATTTATTCTCATTCAAATTACAGTATATTCCCCAAAAAAAAAAAATATAAAAAAGAAAATAAACATTGTCATCCCACTAGAATTCAAATTTTCTACACTATAAAATGTCAACAAAAGCTCATGTTTAAAACATGTTTCTTTTATTTCCTGATGTAATATATTATCATTATAACAAATAACACTCTTTAGTGTTGAATGTCCATTGTGTCATAGACTGTAGCCCTATTTTAAGATTTTGAACTCAGATGTAGGGCCTAGGGTTAAAAATAATATACTTAATCGAACTTAAAAAAAGTTTGTTTACATGTTCCTTTTCGCGTGACGTCACGATTCTCAAAAAATAAAATAAAATCAAAAAAATCCCACAATGAATTCTCGCTCAAAAATCCAAAAAAATCTCCAACGGAAAGTCAAAAACTAAAAATATTAAAAAAAAAAAAAAAAAAAAAAAAAAAAAAAAAAAAAAAAAAAAAACAAAATTAAGCTTTAATTTGAGAGTTCGTAAACAAAAGAGAAAAACAAATCCTAAAACAGATTTGTAAAATTTTATGATTTTTATATTCTTGTAGAATATAATATAATTTAAATTTTATGCAAGAACTGAAGAATTTTTTCAATCTTCATAATTTTCTTAAAATAAATCTCCAGTTCTCTCTAGTACATTTACATCACACATACAAATTCCTAAGTTACAATCAAAAAGAATCCTCAAAAACTCCAAAACACAACAAATTATCAATCCGGTTTAAGGGAAAAGACAAAATTTCAGACTCCCCCCCCCCCCCCGAAAAAACTCGTGCTTACGCCCACTTCCCTCCTACAGCGAGAGCGCGCGTGAGCGAGCAACTCCTATATCCAGGCAATCAGCATCTTGCCTCCATTCCTGACAATTATATTAGTAATTGCAACCATTCTAGTCCTATAGCCTGTCCGTAATAATTAATTTCATCCCTCAAATAACTATATTCTTTCCTACCCCACGCTGATATGCACCTCTTCCTCTTCATTACTGCCAATGTTATGATTTGTATATATGTATATATAATATATAATATATAATATATATATTATATATATATATATATATATATATATATATATAATATATATATATATATATATATATATATTTAAATATTACTTCACACGGTGCAACACTTATATATATATATATATAATATAATAAAATATATATATATATATATATATATATATATATATATATATAATATATATATATATATAATATTAAATATATATATAAATATATAATTATATATATATTATAATATATATATATTATATATATATATTATATATATATATATGAGTGTGTGTGTGGAAGTTGTATTTATTTAAATATACCGTTTAACCAGCAATTTCATTAATTATATTGAAGATAATCTATTATATGAAGAATCTATTTACTAACGTCCCAATGAACTTCAAATGTTCCATCAAAACAAGACGCCCAAATAACATAAATATTGTCAATTTAAATTTTTCGTTGATTAATGAAGTACGTGTCTCATTATTTTAATGCATGTTGTACTCCTTTTTTAATGTTAATAAAAAAATCAATGTAATTATGAGCTTTGAACTTGCATTGGCATGTTTATTATTAAAAATAATTTAAATGAAAATACCGATTTTACAGTGATATTGGTTGTACGGGTAAATTGGAATTTTATCAGTATTCAATTTGTTATGCACATGTTTTTAAACTATGTATTTTTATTGAAATATTCTTAATAAAAATAATAGACCTGTATTTGACCTGTATTAGACTTGTATTTGACAATTAAAATCTTGTACAATATTCATACTTTTTTATGAGAAGAAAGATATGAATTACTCTTCGTTGAATTTAGGGTTAAAATTTTATATGCTGATCTCTTCTTTATTTGGAATAAAGTGTTCTCATATACCAAAGAAAAATGTACTGTGGATAAATACTATTCAGATCTTATATAATAATTGCATACTTATAACTGAAGTTACGCTAGTTCCAGGTTATGTTATGCAAGTACTTTTTAATGAATTAAGTACTTATAATATCACATCTTCTAATGCTCTAAATAATAGTATCAACAATATTATTATTGTTGCGACTCGTTTGATTTGGATTATTGTAATAACTTTCAATACAATTTACACAAGGATTCATTGGAACAATTTA
>JABUQX010058763.1:0-12500 GCA_015478945.1 Trachelipus rathkii
GTCCACGGTAATTTTTGGCTACCCGTTTGGTCTTCCATGGGTCATTTTTTGCCCATGGTACTTTTTTCGACCAAACCCTTTGGTCTTCCATGGGTCATTTTTGCCCACCGGTAATTTTCAGAAACCAACCCTTTGGTAATTCCTGGGTCAGATTTTGGCCACGGTAATTTTTTGATCTTCCTTATGGGCTTAGCCGTATTTTTTTGGTGTCTTTACCTTGTTTGACCGTGATATTTCGACCTATCGCTTACCATGATATCCATGGCATTTTTGGCCCACGGTAATTTTGGGGCTTCCTTATAGGGCTAGGCCCGTATTTTTTGACGTCTTTGAACCCTTGTTTGACGCATGATGATTTCGTCCTTCATCCCTTCCATAGGTACCATGGGTCATATTTGACCCACGGTAATTTGATGGCTTTGATGGTTCCCAACCACCGTATAGAAGTTACCTAGTGATGTGTTCTAATTAGTGTTCTATGAGTATAGATGTGTGCCCAGGTGAGGTGCCGGTGTGCCAAGTGAGTGCAACAATAGGTGCCAAGATGAGTGCCAAGTGAGTGCCGATGAGTGCCAAGTGAGTGCCACATAGTGCGAAGTGAGTGCCACATAGTGGCCAACTGAGTGCCACTATTTTCAAGCCTTTTCTAGTCCTCCCCTGTCTCCGAAATAGCCCTAATATGGGTATCTACTCCTAGGTAATAAGGTATGAGGATCCGAATGGCGTATATACAAGCCTGCTAGGAAATACTTCTACTTATGAAGTTAGTAATTTTTCTAACATTATACACACATTTCACTATGACACTTATACATCCATAGACACTTATAAAGCACATTACACTCTCCATAGACACTTACATTTAACCATAGGACCACTTACATTAAGACCATATACACTTAGCACTCACACCCGTACGACACAATACACTTACACCTTACAGCTCAACACACTCCGATATTTTGATTTGCTCACTTTGATGCCCCAAAAACTTTGATGCCCAGCATTATATGCCTCAACTTTGATGCCTCAACTGTTGATGCCTCAGCATTAATGCCTCAGCATTGATGCCTCAATTTTGTTGCCTCATCTTTGATGACTCATGTTGTATGAACGTGATCTTTGGTACCTCAGCTTTGGTGGATCATCTTTGATGACTCATCTTTTGTCTACCTCCCTAGATCATAAGCTACCCAATCAAGGGCTCGAGCGTAGCCTTTCGCAGCAAGGACAGCCAATCACGGCACCCCGCGGTTGCGACGATCGCCGCGACCCGCCGGGCGAGCGCCCTCGGCCGGCGAGACTTTCGCGCACCGCCGCCGCGAGCGCCGCCCTCGCAAAATATTTCCGCGTAACCGCGCCCGCGTGCGTCCTCAGACGCAAAATTCCCGCGTGAACGAAAATAGTATATAATGATGAAGTCATTTCATTTTTATTTCATATGTTAAACATTTTCAAAGAATTTCCTTTTCAATTACTATGGAGTCAATTCATTTTTACTTACAAATCTGGTAACGAAAATTTTATTAAAACATATACATTTACATACCTTAAATGCAGTAAAGCCATTAAACATAGAGTGGTTATTACCGTAACACCTAGGGATTAGTAATGCCTTTGTTAACTGCTTTACTGCTTTAACTCTTTTGCTTTTACTGCTTTAACTTTCTGCTTTACTCTTTTAACTTTCTGCTTTACTGCTTTTACTTTCTGCTGTATGCTTTTGTTTTCTGCTTTACTGCTTTAACTGCTTTGCTTTACTGCTTTAAACTTTCTGCTAGTTATCCACTTTATACTTTCTTTCTTTAATCAGCTTTAAATGTTTGAGTTACTGCTTTAGACTTTCTTTGTTTACTGCTTAAACTTTCTGCTTTACTGCTTTAACTTTCTGCTTAACTGCTTTAAAACTCACATACATTAACATACCTTAAAGCAGGTAAAGCAGTAAAAACAATAGAGGTGTTACTAACACCTATGGGGATTAGTATCCTTTTGTTTTATCTGCGTTTTTTTTTTCTTTACTGCTTTAACGTTTTCTGCTTACTGCTTTATCTTTCCCTGCTTTTACTGTTTTTAACTCATATATTTATTAACATTATGTTTTTCTTTTTATATCTTATTTTGTTTTTACTTTTTATTTAATTATTTCTTTTTTATTTTTGTTTTATACTTTTTATTTTTAATTTGTAATGTAAGAATTAAAACACACAGAGTTTCTGTTATATAATACATTTTTATTTTAATAAAATTGTACGAATTTTTATTAAAAACTTTTTATATATACGAAGTTTTAAGGGAAGTAAAATCGCGTTTTTTTCATTTTAAAGCATTTATTACATAAGTTAGAAACTATAAAATTATTGACATACAAATTTTTAGCATCAAAAATATATTTATTTACAAGTTTATTAAAACTTACATTTTTAAAAAAACATATAATGAAATAAATACAATAGACCTCCACATAAATTGGAATATAAGGGCTGAACAGGGTAAGACATAGTTTTTTACACAGCTTTACATTATTATATTTTAAAAATAAGGTAAAATAAGGATTAATTCATATAGAATTTTAAGTCAAAGAATCAGATTATGTGAACAGTAAATGTTTTTTGCTCTATAGAACGGCAATCCATATGTCCTGTTGAGGTGAATGTGACGAAGGCAATGTATTGAATATGAGGCAGGTATCCTTCTCCAACTTTACAGAGTTTATTTCGTTAAAGTAGAACACACCTAAAAAGCGATGTTCATTTTTAAACACCGATTTTTATTTCCGCTGTCATTCAATCTTTAAGTAAATTCAAAAGTACGTTTGCGTAACTCTGTCAAATGTTCAATGAGGTTGAGGTATGCCTCAAGATAGATTCACTAAACAGTGATGGTGATTGTAGAATCGATCCAAAAGAGAGAATTAGTCCTAGGGTGCCCTTTCTCAAAATGTTTAAATTATAGGCGTTACAAGCTGAAAGGTCTGCAGTAAGATCATAGGCGTATAAATTACTATTCTTTGCGTATTCTTCAAGATTTAAACCTGTCCCGCTATCATTACATGATACAGTATTGGCTATTAAGTCGTAAAAAGGTCGAGTACAGAGAGATAGGTCTCCGTTGTATAACATTTCATAATCACGTCCGTGAGGCAGTCCATTCACATGTAAACTGATACCCCTAAGTCCGAAAGGTGTGAATTTATAGGGTGACTTTTTATAATTCCCGGAGTAGGCTTCATGCTCCACAATCCCTATTATTACTTTCTGTGGTAAATTTCCGTTCACGATGTTAGGGATATTGATACTCGATAATCCTTGAGTGAAAATTAAAATATCTGGTTTCAACTCTCCCTTAATAGGGTACTTAGTTGGCGTCTGCAAAAGCGAATTTTTAAATTTTCCAAATGATCGCTGTGTGATAATTTCACTTTTCTGACATAGAGATAAGCCTCCAACAGTTTGAAAGCAGGTTCTGGACATACAGCTGTAGCAGCAGGTTTACTTTTTATTTTAAGAGCAAATTTGGGATTTGAACGTGATAAAATGATTCTAGTATCTACAGATGGTAGAATGAGTCGTTCTTGAGAGAGATATCGCCAATTTAATCGACGTAAGAATCAATAAGTATTATTTATTGACTCTAGCTGCTTTAATCTATAGCTGTGCACTTTTCATCTTTGAAAACTTATAAGAACCACATGGGATTTGAGATTACTTCCGATGCACCTACCACCATCAACAAATGCATATTACTATTTTTCTTTAGGATTAATCTACTAATCTACAAAAGATATAAATATGTTTGGTGTATAGATACAAAAAAAATGGGAAAATCGAAGATCACAATTTTCTCTGAAAAATACATACTCTGATTAATAATTAAATTCAGCGTGAATTTTCGTTTTTACATATAAAAACACATTAGAGGGGTCTAGGTATTGATCAGAAGTGCCTGGAATATTGAACTCTAGAGGAACATCTGTATTGGTAATTGAATGCAGAGGATTAATACTGATAAAGTTGGACTCGCTAACGCTAATCTGGGTAGGGTTCATTGAGAAGAGATCCAATTCACTCTTACAGCAATCAGGACTAGAAGGATGAAGGAAATGCATCTTGCATGTGCGAGCGCTGACCGTATAATGAACATTTTCATGAAAAACCTTACTTATATACAGTAATACACACCTCGTATAAAAGTTATCAGTTAGTAATTAAATAGCAAATACATCAATACATTTTTTCTTTAAAGGTTTTTTCCGTTTAGTCTTTTTCTTTATGACAATCTTCTTGTTCCCTCGACCTTGTCCTGACATTTTACGTCTTATTTTACGCTTAACATCATCCAACATCTCATCTGAAACATCGGCTATACGTCTTTTTATGCTGTACGAGGATTATTTCCTGCAGCAATATCTTGAATAGTATGCAAACCTGTTCTTATAGCTTTTTTACCTATATATTCCCCGCCTTTCCTGAGTAGAGGCCTTGCACTTCTCCATAGCTTGGCAAAAAATCCACCAAGGCCATACCCCCTCTGCATTTTGTCCCCTAATACCCTTTCTTCCGTCCATTATGTAACAGGATATCTTTCTAATACTATCTTTACACTGTGAGAGTATGTTAATGAATGAAAAATATATCTGACTACATCTCTTATATATTCCATTATGCTGTAATTACTGCATCTGTTTCTTTCTAATATGAACTTTGCAATAACAATGCACCGTGTGTAAAGGGAAAAGGATTTCCTTCTACATCTTTTATATGCACGCGTACAGAGTCAAAATTTGATTTTTTCAGAGGTAGATAATGAACATTAGGGAATGTTATAACTTTACTCTCTTTGGGGAAAATATACTACTCTTAATAAAAGAGCTTTAGTATTACCTACATATTGATGTTCAATTATATTGTATATACATATAGCATAACCTGGATGATGTGAGTCATCCTCGGATGGGGTACAGTTATAATGCAGTATCTCGATCTGCTTCATGCTTTTTGTTCATGTGGAGTCATGCGGTTTCATTTCTTCCACAAAGATAGTAATAAACCCTCTTCAACATAGTGAACGGGATATCATGAGAGAATATCACTCAGCATACAACGTCTACGAATATGGTTTACGTTTGCCATGGTGATGCGTTCGGAAAAAGCATGTCCCGGTCCTCGTAGGTTTTATCATTTACTTTTGAACTTAAAGATATTATTACTTTATCTTCATTAGGTACGCATTTCAGTTTTGTATACCAAGTCCTTACACATAATACCTCATATCAAAGAGAAACGTTGAAATGACGTAAAAAATAGCAGCACCGTGATTTATAAATAAGACCGTCTTTCGCAGAAGACAGAATTCTTAAATGAAGTATCTTTTGTAGCAAAGGTTGTCGTATTCATGTTTTTTTGGCAATTGTAGTTCTTTTCAGAAAACAGTATCTTTCACCTGTAATATAGTTTCAACACATTCTACACTTGCTTAACACCCCAATTCCCAGAGATTGTGAGGCAATTTTCTATGTCTCGTATTTTATATCATTTCACAATAATCCTACTTCGTTGCCGCTCTTTCAGAGTTGTATAGGAAATATTCATTAGCACAGAGTTGTAAAAATCCGAAGAGTTTATTATTCAGATGTAATCAAGGAGGCTGAAAGAATGGCAGAGTTATATATAAGTGATCTACACTCTCCATGATTTATAATGACAACTGATTAATGATTCTTAACTTCACTTGCTTTTATATAAGTATTAAACTTGGCAGGATATCCCCGCCATTTCACAAGTAACATCTGCTTATTTTTTCCTTTACCCTCTCGAGCTAATATTATATTTCAATTTTAATATTCCATGAGTTACAGGATTTGAACCTGTACTTTTGTATTTCCCTGTTTATAAAAATCCGCTTTTTATTTTATTCACCATTTAAATCTATCCAGATAATATAACTTTAAACTATCACGAGCTGAATGGTTGGATATTGTGACTTTAAAAACTTCCGTAGTCCATCCGGATTCATGGATCCTTTCTAAACCTTTCTTCTTTCGAGACAAACTCTTAATGATCGTTTACCTTATTCCTGATTTATCGTTTTATTTTGTTTTCTTGTTCTCCAATATGCCCATATACGTCCTCTATTTTTGACCATCATCTAAAGGAAGTGACTTTATAGTTCTATGGTAAGACCTGTTATAATAGAATAAGCCAATCGTCCAGTATTTCAATATATTTAAAAGTATTCATTTTAGTAAAATATCTATGCATGCGTTCTTTAATAGTACGTTGGACTCTTTCAACTATTGCCGCTTTGTTTACGGAAAATGTATTGTAATAGCTTATACCATACTCTCCCCAGAGCATCTCCTGAAACTCTCGCCCCTTGAAATTCCATTACTGAAATCTGTCCCAAAGATGATTTAGGTGTTCTCCGCTCGTCCTCTATAATTTCAAGTACAGCATCGGCCACTGTAGCTGATCTTTTATCTTTTATTGGTTTCAACCACAAGTATCTAGAGTATACGTCAATTGTAAAAAGTATATATTGAAAACCTTCATTATAAGAGCTGTATTTAATCATTTCCGATAAATCTAACTGCCATATGCATCGAGCTGCGGAGATATGGTTTTCCGTGTAGGAATTTTTTTTCTTACAGGTTTATGTAGAGTAAATGCCTCTTCACCCTCCAAATATGCTTTTAACTCTTTTTCTCGATATTAGGAAACCTTGAAGCAAACCTAGTGAAACCCCCAAAACTATTTGGCTCCCTCAGATTGAAGTAATGTTTATCAACTACCTCCTTCGCCTCCATGTTGTCTACTGACACATGTGTAAGCTTTAATATAAATATATATATAATAATTATATATAATATATATATATATTATTATATTTATATAATATAATATATATATATATATATATATATATATATATAAATATATATATTTGTCACAGAAATGTGATATTAAGGGCACAAGGGAAAAGAAGGAAAAGAGAAAAAGATTAAAATAACAATTTACTAAAAACGTTGGTGCTATGCTTAAACCCGTTTAAAATAAATAAATAGAAACACTAAAAATAATCCAACTAGACCTATTATAAGGTGTTTTTCTTAGTCTGGTAACACGTTTAAATTTATCTGATGCGTAAGAAGTGCCTGATGGACTTGAATCAGGCCTAGGTGTCATGGGGATATTATCTAAGTCTGCTAATCGGCTTGTATTTAAGATTAAAGTTCTGGGGAAATTAATAGTCTGAAGTTCTTGTTTGATATCATTCCATCCTTTACAGGCCCTTTCTTCCAGTTACGTGAGAGATCAGCTATCAAATCCACAATATTTGAGCCTTTAACTATTTCATCATCAATTACGATCTGTCCTGCTTCATTCAAAGTTAATTGGTCTTTTAAAATATTATATAAAGCTATTCCTGATTTACGCACTCTATTAGGTAAGCTCTCCTCTAGGATATTTTTAAATTTATCTTCATTTTTCACTTCAAGTTTTACTTCAATTAAGGTTGTAATCTACGATCACTGGTTACCGGATACGTAAGGGATGGATGTAAGGTGCAAGTCTTTAAGATCATCAATTTTGTATGGCATCCTGGTATAAGATGCGTTTCTCATGGATGTTAATGTCTGAATTTAATATCCTGTACACTTCTTTCTCATATTTGGTTATCTGTTCAACTTTAGGATCATATAAGCTAGGAGGTAGAGGCTGCTGGAAAGATAATGAGTCGTTCACAATATAAGGATTCTGTTGGTGCAACTGTTGGTGCAACTGTTGCTGCTGCTGTGAAAGAGGCTGTAATATCTGCGTGTATGGGGGTTGTGAATGATGAAACTGTGATTGTGGATTTTGCGCAGTGTGCGGCAATAACTGTCCATATTGAGGTTGTGAATGATGAATCTGAGGAACTGAATTCTGTACAGATGCTGTATTATTATACTTCATTTTCTCATACTCATTATATGGAAGTACAGCAACCTTCTTCATTATGGGGACAACCACTTAGTTATCAGGGGAGCTATAACGGAGAAATTAATTTCAGGAATACCCCTTTTCCTCTCTGTAGTTAACTTCTTATTTTTCAAATTTTTAATGTTGAGGGAGAGTTTTTTTAATGATGTTTCTAAAACGACGTAGCTTTACCTTCTGAGGCTTGTTTAAAGGAACATTTCCTTTAATAAAGAATTTAAACAGACCTTACACATACACGACTGGATGAAAATTTCTCATCCTCCTAATTAGTTTTACAGTTTTTTGCAGATGGTTTCAACTTTTTAAATTTTTTTATAAAGAGGTAAATAACTTGCAACTAGAGCACATGCATTATTCAGGTATTTATACAGTTTCCTATCTCATAGGGCAAGAATGTTGTACGGAGCACACTCTGTGCGTGTGTTTTTGGGGTGAATGTTCACACATCAAAAATAACCGTGGGGATGAAGTAACCTCTTTATAATACTTTTAAGAACGTCTTTCCTTTGAAGAGGAGGAACAGTTGAGTTTTGCCAATAACATTAACTTGCTCATGTCTCTTCTCTGTTTCCAAACAACAGATATAAATACTGCGTGTTTAAAGAAACACTTCGCATATGCTTGCTTTGATGAAAATTAGTTCTGCGTTATGAAAAACAAAGAGATATTTAGATGGTGAGAATAAATTTTGAACGCTTCTGCTATTTCCAAATTCAATTTGTGCATTAAATCATCTAATACAATAATTTTGTGGCCTTGTATATTGTCCAGCGATCTAATATCGTATATGCCTTCATGAAATTGAATCGCATCTTTATATTCTTTAAATTTTTCCTGAAAAACATTATAACACCATATTATTTTTACAGGTGCTTGTTCAAAAATCTCCATTTCCTTTAAAATATTTAATAATAGAAAGGTTTTACCACATCCTGTCGGCCCAGCTACAAGACATGTAGCCGGACTTCGGAACGTAAATTTCTCCACATCCATACTCGTCAAGTAGATAATGAATAATGAGTTTAATTAAAGCAGTAAAGCAGTAAATCAAAACCTTACTAACCCTTTGTTGCTAAGCAACACCTCTATTGATTTCTGTTTTTACTGTTTAGGGTATGTAAAGTATATGTTTTTTAATAAAATTCGTACAATTTTATTAAAATAAAATGTTTATATAACAGAAACTCTGTGTGTTTTAATAAAATTTCGTACAATTTTATTAAAATAAAATGTTTATATAACAGAAACTCTATGTGTTTTTATTCTTTACATTTACAAATTAAAAATAAAAAAGTATTAAAACAATAAAAATAGAAATAATAAATAAAAAGTATAAAAACAAAAATAAAAAATATAAAGAAAACAATATGTTAATAAATATATGAGTTAAAACAGTAAAAGCAGAAAGTTAAAGCAGTAGATAGCAAAGAAAGTTTAAAGCAAGTAGCAGAAACAAAAGCGTAACTAATCCCCATAAGGTGTTAGGTAACAGCCTCATTGTTTTACTGCTTTTACTGCTTTTAGGTATGTAATGTTAATTAAAGCAGTAAAGCAGAAAGTAAAGCAGTAAAAGCAGAAGTTAAAGCAGTAAAGCAGAAAGTTAAAGCAGTAAAGCAAAGAAGTTAAAAGCAGTAATAAGCAGAGAAGTTAAGCAGTAAAGCAAAATTAAAGCAGTAAAGCCAAACGAGTTAAAGCATAAAGCAGAAATTTTTTAAAGCAGTAATAGCAATGAAAGTTAAGCAGTAAAGCGAAAGTTAAAGCAGTAAAAACATGAGTTAAAGCGTAAAGCAAAGAGTTAAAGCAGTAAAGCAGTAAAACAAAGGCATACTAATCACCCTAGGTGTTAGGTAATAACATCTCTATTGTTTTACTGCTTCTGCTTTAAGGTATGTAAATATATGTTTTTAATAAAATTTCGGTACAATGTAGTAAAGAATGAATGAGCTCATGAGTATATTTGAAGAAGAAATTCTTTTTGAAATTTTAAGTATAAATAAAAAATGAATGACTCAATATTATATATATTTTCGTTCACGGCGGGAATGTTTGCGTCCTGAGGACGCACGCGGTCGGCGGTTACCGAAGTATTGCCGCCTGCGGGCGGCTCGCGGCGGGGCGGTACGCGTAATATTGCGCTGCGGGCGCACGCGGAGGGCGGGGAACCGCGCGGGGTCCGCACCCCTGCCGGTGCGGGATTGGCTGTTGCTTTGCGCAAAGGGCTCACGCTGAGCCCCTGTTGGGTAGCTTATGATCTAGAAGGTAGAAAAGTGAGTCACAGAAGATGAATCATCAATAATATAGGTGGTATCAAAGATGACGCAATCAAAGATGAGTCATCAAAGAAGAACCAACAAAATTGAGGCATCAATGCTGAGGCATTTATGCTGAGGCATCAAAGTTGAGGCATCCAAAGTTTTGAGGCATTAATGCTGAGGCATCAAAGTTGGGGCATCAAAGTTGAAGGCATAAAAATTCGAGTGTGTTGAGTGTAAGTGTAAGGGTGGTATCTGTGTGTGGGTGTGAGTGACAGTGTATAATGGTTTTAATGAATGTGTCTAATGGTTTATGTAAAGTCTATGGAAGTGGTAGTGCTTATAAGTGTCATAGTGTGTAAGTAAAGTGTCCTAGTGAATGTGTGTATAAAGTGTTAGAAAAATACTAAATCAATAGTAGGAAGTATCTCTAGGCAGCTTGTTAATATACCGCGATTCGAATCCTCAATACCTTATTACCTAGGAGATACCTCATATTAGGGGCCTATTCGGAGATCAGGGGAGCTAGAAAAGGCTGAAAAAAGTGGCACTCAGTGGGCACTATGTGGCACTCACTTGGCACTATGTGGCACCACTGTGGCACTCATTGGCACTCACTTGGCACTCATTGGCACTCATTGGCACTCACTTGGCACTCACCTGGCACTCACCTGGCACTCATCTAATACTCATAGAACACTAATAGAACATCACTAGGTACTTCTTACGGTGGTTGGGAACCATCAAAGCCATCAAGTTAGCGTGGGTCAAAATTGACCCATGGTATATGGCAAGGTCAAAGGCGAAATATCATGGTCAAACAAGGTAAAGACGTCAAAAAATAGGGCTAAGCCCCTAAAGGAAGCCCAAAAATTACCGTGGGCCAAAAATGACCCATGGTATATGGTAAGGATAAGGTCGAAATATCATGGTCAAACAAGGTAAAGACACCAAAAAATACGGCTAAGCCCCTAAAGGAAGATCAAAAATTACCGTGGGCCAAAATTGACCCATGAAAAACCAAAAGGGTGGTGAAAATACGGTGGGCAAAAAATGACCCATGGAAGACCAAAGGGTTGGTTGAAAATTACCGTGGGCAAAAAATGACCCATGGAAGACCAAAGGGTAGCCTAAAATTACCGTGGGCCAAAATTGACCCATGGAAGACCAAAGGGCTGGTCGAAATATCATGGTCAAACAAGGTAACGACATCAAAAAGGGCTAAGCCCCTAAAGGAAGATCAAAAATTACCGTGGGCAAAAATGGCCCACGGTCGAAAAAATTAGGGGGCGTAAAATAGGGGGGTAATACGTACAACGGTTGCTTACGCAACCGTTTGGCGCACCCTTTCTTCGAAAGGGTGCTAAAAATTAGGGTTGCCAAAAATTAGGGTTGCCAAAAAATTAGGGTTCTCAAAAAATTAGGGTTCTCAAAAAATTAGGGTTCTCAAAAAATTAGGGTTCTCAAAAAATACCCATGGAAGACCAAAGGGTTGGTCGAAAAAAAGGTAAAGGCCAAAAAAAGGTCAAGGCCCAAAAAAGGTCAAGGTCAGGTAAAAAATTCGAGCTCAAAAAAGGTCACGGTAAAAAAAAAGGTCAGGTAGGTCGGTCAGGTAGGTGGGTTTTTCGTTGGGTGGGTTTTTCCGACTGGGTGGTTTTCCCTCGGTTGGGGTGGTTTTTCGGGGTTCCGGAATCCTCTCCTCTACCTCTCCAATGAAAGGCTCAGAAGCTATTGCTTTTGAAGTATAATTTGACATATTAATTTCAAGCATTAATATATAGCTAAACTAATATACATTCTATATATGTTATATATATTTTCTATATAATATATATATATATATATATATATATATATATATATATATATATATATATATAAATATTATAATAATATAAAACCATTATACATAGTATTTTTAAAATATCTATATAATCCTTATCTTCATGGCTTGAGGCCTTGGAAAGAGGTTGGTGGGGTGCAAAGGAGTTGGGTCCTATATCTCGCAATCTGGTAACATGTATTTTTACAAATATTCTAATATCCTTAATCTTCTTTGAATAGGACTATCCAAATTGATAATAATTAATATATATATATATACTAGTTATATATATATATATATAATTATATTATATAATAATATAAAGTACCTGTGGCTAAAACTCTAAAAAACTTAACTATCCCGCTATCCGCATCCGCAATCCGCGGATAGGGATTTTAACTATCCGCATCCGCGATCCGCATTCCGCGGGTAGTTGAAAAA
>JABUQX010058763.1:17500-40000 GCA_015478945.1 Trachelipus rathkii
TTTGGTGAGGTACCAGATGACTGGAAAACAGCATATGTTGTCCCTATTTATAAGAAAGGTAGTAAGGAAGATTCGGGATTTTAGGCCAGTTAGCTTAACATCTCAGGTTGTAAAGGTCTGGAAACGTTACTGAAAGGTCCATATGGAAAAATTATTTAGAAAGAAACAAGTATTGTATGACTCCCCAGCATGTTTTCAAGAAAGGGTAGGTCATTGTCAAGACAAACCTTTTAGAATTTATGGAATTCATTACTGACTGCATTGACAGGAGATCCAGTTGATATTATATATTTAAACTTTAGCAAAGCTTTTGATAAGTTCCCCACATAAGGCTGAATGAAGAAGATAATTGCAAGTGGTATAGGTGGAAGTGGTACAGTGGCTTTGGACTTAAAAACAGTAGTGTGGATATAAAACCAGTGTGTCAACTAAATGGCAATAAGTCATCAATGGGAAATAGTGAAGAGTGGTGTCCCCACAGGGTTCAGTGCTGGGGCCACTGTTGTTACCTCATATATAATAAGATTTAGACCAGAGGACTTAAATGCAAGGTTTTTAAGTTTGCCTGGAAATGATACCAAAGCTGGCCACCTCAGTTAGAATACGTAGGAATCATAAAAGATTCAAAATGATCTTGAAATAAACTTCTTGGGTGGGGCAATAGTGGCAAATGAATTTTAATAGTAAAGTGTAAGGTTCTTCACCTAGGTTACTCAAATAAAAGTTTTAACTACGATATGAATGGGGATTGGCTTGAGTCTGTGGACCAAGAAAAAGATTTAGGTGTGATTATAAACAGTAATTTGAAAGTAGCTAATCAGTGTTTGGAAGCAAAGAATAAAGCTAATAAGATGCTGGGCATAATAAATCGCAATGTTTTTTACAAGAGCAAGGAAGTATAAGTAAACTGTATAATAGCTATGTTAAGCCAATAATAGAGTATTGCTGCACAAGTTTGGGCCCTTATTTAAAGAAAGACTTAGATCATGCTAGAAGAGAGTGAACAACGAAGAGCACAAAGGATGATTTCTGAAGTTGAATGTAAGAGCCTCATGCAGGAAGAGCCGCTGAAAGATCTAGGACATGTTTTCTGTAAAGCGATTCTCAGAAAGGGACATGATACAAGTCTACAAATTTTAATCTTTGTAATACGAGACAATACAATTCTTCAATAAGTAGAGCACAGGACGGGAAGACCAGGGGCACTAACAAGGAAATTAAGAAGAAAGCATGCCATCTTGATATAAGAAAGCATTCTTTCAGCAATAGGGTTGTTAAATTTGGAATTGGTTTGCCACAGGAAGTTGTTGAGTGTGACTCGAATGCAACATTATTCAAGAAAGGGTTGGATAGGTATGGATGGGTGGGATACTCATAAATACGTATATTTAGACGAGCCAACACTGGCTAGGTTTTATATTAAGAGTTTATCTAAATAGTTAACCATGCATTAATGACATAACTTAGTTATAACGGCATGTGGATGGTTTGGGTAACATATATATTCAACTTTTTGACTAAGCCAAATTGTGGAATTTATAAGTTAACATGATGACAGCACCTAGGTCTTTCGTGATTTGCCAGAGAGCTTTTGGTTAAGGGTTGACTGGGCAGTCCTCGATCGCGTCCATTGGCCTACTCTTACTGTCCCTTTATTTCCTTAATGTCTCTATAGTTCTTATGAGAAAAAAAGGTGTGCATATCACGTATATGCGGATATCTGATAACACTCTAATATATATATAATATATAATACTATATTAATATATATATTATCTCATATAAATATTATATATATATATAAATAACTATATATATATATATATAATATAATAATAATATATATAATATTTATTATATATATATATATTACATAATATATATAATTATACTATATTATATATATACATATATATATATAGTACTACTATATATATATACTTTTATATAATATAATATATGTATATATATTATATATACATATTATATTTATATAATAATATATATAATATATATAATTATATATATATATATATATATATATATAATATTAATAATTATATCATAATTATTTATATAAACATATATATACCTAATTATATTATATATTACCTACTATATTATTAATTATATATAATATTATATATATATAATAACTAATATAATATATATATATGGCAAAAAGTCCAGTGTCTATTCAGGACTTCAATTTTTAGGAAGAACATATGATAGACATCAGTCCTTGATCAGTATATGTTTGACGAATACGTGAGAAAATGACTCAACATCCAGGACGCTTATATATAATATATAATATATATAATATATATAATATATAATATATATATATATATTAATATATATATATACGGGTATATATATATTATATATATAATAATTATATATATTAATATATATATAATATACTCTAATATATTATAATATATATTTAATATATATATATATATATATATATATTATAGAATATATATATATATACATATTATATATAATATATTATATATATATATATATATATATATATAAGTATATATATATATATATATATATATAATTATATATATATTATAATATTTAATATATATATATATATATATGTATATATATATAATATATATATATATATATATATATATATATAATATATAATATATATATATATATCACAAAAGTTAAAATAAAATAAATGTTCGTGGAACTTTATCTAACAGAAATTAAACAAAACTTATGCTCAACCTGGACTTTGACGCCCGTGTAAGTTCTCTTAAGTTGACTTACCATGGCCACATAAAGTCAAGTTATGATATAGTATGGATTAATTCGACCAATTATTATGTACTTATAACGGGCTATATTGCATTATTTTAACTCTTGTAATTTTCAGAGATACTTAATATATTAAATACATAAGTTAATATAAAAAAATAACGCATTACTCCTAGGAAACATCATTATTAGCGGAAAATAATTAAACACTAAACAAAAATTCGTAATAAATTCATACAAATTTTAATAAAAATAAAAAAAGGAAAGAATGAAACATATTAATGCGATTCACAACAAAAGTTATTTATGTCATTTAATCATATAAATAAGCGCCCGTGAATTTGAATCAGTACCTCTCAATACTCAGCATTAATACTCGTAGAATCGAGTCAAAATTCTGCAAAATTAGAGTACCTGAAACAAAACAGGAACCTTTGCCTAATAATATTATATATATATTATATATTATATATATTATATATATATATATATATATATATTTATTTATGGTAAATATATAGTATATCACTAATATATATAATATATATATATTAGTGGCGTAAAGCGATTATTATAGAAGTCTCTGAGTTCTGTCCTAAACCTAATTATTCTCCTATTTAATTTTTTCCTTTTATCATACAACAGATTATATAATCAAAAAAATTACAAATAGCAACATATATCATAATCTTCTTTTCTCATGTCAAATAAGGATTTTTTTGTCCATAGCAAGATAATAGAGCGCCGAACCAGACCAGAAATGCCTCGCCCACCACGTGACCGAAAACGACGACTGATTCATTATTTAGCTTGTGGGAAAATACGAGAATGAAATATAAAATGAGGCTCGCCTATTATGATGTTAAGATAATTCTCTCTCTCCTCTCCTCATCTCTCTCTCTCTCGTCTCTACCTCTCTCATCTCTCTCTCTCTCTCTCCTCTCATCTCTCTCTCTCTCCTCTCTCTCTCTCTCTCTCTCTCTTCATTGCATTACTACTTAAACATGAATTTAAAAACGAATATATATTATATATAATATATATTAATATATAATATATATATATATATATAATCATAATATATATTATAATATATATATATATATATAATATATAG
Source organism: Trachelipus rathkii (assembly GCA_015478945.1). Classification (NCBI taxonomy): domain Eukaryota; kingdom Metazoa; phylum Arthropoda; class Malacostraca; order Isopoda; family Trachelipodidae; genus Trachelipus; species Trachelipus rathkii. The sequence goes on from JABUQX010058763.1 coordinate 21,405, forward strand.
TATATTAATAATAAAATATTTTATAATATATATATATAATAATATATATATTATCTATATATAATAATTATCATAGAGGTGGGCACCCGCAACTTTTTTTTAGTCCGCATTCGCATTCCATAACTATTGTGGGCAATATCCGCATTTCGCAATTCCGCAACTATTTTTCTAGCTTCAGCTACAGTCCGCTATCGCAATTCCCCGCATTTCCGCAAACTCTTTCTTTTTCGCAACCAGTATCAGCTATCGAATTTCCGACAAATTCCGAAACTTTTTCGGCTTCGCCAGTCAGCTTATCGCAATCAGCCATAAATTCTATATCGCTAATAATCTTTATTTTTACTATCGAGTCTGTGCCACAGTCGCTACTCATTATATCTGCATTAAACCTATTTCCGCATAAAAATACCTTACATTTATAACTACCTTATACTCAAATTTTTCATACTTTTTATGTTATTATTCATATTACTAACCATTAAACTAGCTTTATAAAAATGCGCTATATATATACTATATATATATATATTATACTATAATATATATATTAATATATATATACTATATATTATATTATAATATACATAATAATATATATATAATATTAATATAATATTATAATACTTATATATAATTATTATAATATATTTATAATATATATATATATATATATAATATATATTATATATATATATATAAATATATATATACTTATATAACTAATAAACTAATAATAAATATTATATACATAATCTTTATACCTATATATACTTAATACGTAGTAATGGAGGGGCAAACTGTAGCACGACACTTTGCCTTCCAGGGACTTTTGAGACAAAATTTCTTGGACCACAATTTTTTTGAGAACCTCTATTTTTGGCAACACCAAATTTTTTGAGAACCCAAATTTTTTGGAACCCTAATTTTTTGAGAACCCTAATTTTTTGGGAGCAACCACTTTGTATTCCAGGGTAACAATTAATTACCGTGAATATTGGCAACACCTTCACAGAAAGGGTTGCGCTAACGTTGCGATAGCACGTTGTACGTGACTCCCCTTTAAGGGTAACACCCAACTATTTTGATGTCTTGACCTTCGATATTTCTGACATTTATACACGTATCAGGTACTGAATTGACCTTTCATGAAGGGTGGATAGGATATTAAGTCCGAACTCCCTGCACGGTACTGCCCTTTCTACTTGGGTAAGCGAGATAAACTGTCCCCTAACTTGAACGCATGTAAGGTACTGTCCTAATAGTACCCTCCCTACCTTGAACGCATGTAATCTATTCTAACATTGAACGCATGTATGTATACTATCCTAAACTTGAAAACACCTCCTGCACCTACCCTACACCTACCACACCTACACAACAATCTGTCATGACTCACGACTTCCCCGTCCCTCTTCGTATGCTCCTTAGCCGTCCTTAATTGAACTAAAGTCTTAACGCTTACCTGTTCGAATTCTATCTGGGTCATAATTTCAAAATATAAACCCAGATAAGAACTCGAAACCCCTACCACTCTGGCAAGTACAGGGCATTTAACCCACAGATCCAAGCTAAGATCTGAGAACCAAGTATCTTATTTCCCAAAATCTATATAGCAATTTCAAAATAAAACTCCAGATTTATACGTATAATAATTAATAATTATAATATAATTATATATAATTATAATCATAATTATATAATAATAATTATTATATTATATATATATTATACTATATTATATATATTATATATAATATTATAATAACATATATATATATATATATATATATATATATATTTAGGGTATGAGAGAGAGAGAGAGACGAGAGAAGAGAGAGAGAGAGACCCGACCACGATGTCAATATTATATACATCTATAATATTATACTATATAATATATACTATATATATATTATATATATTATTATATATATAATATTAAGAAATAATATAATATAATAAATATATATAATTATTATATATATATAATGATTAATATACTATATATATAATAATTACTATTATATTTATATAATTATATATATTATTATATATTTATATATTTTATAATATATACCGTGGCCAAGTAAGGGGGTATATATTATACTATATATCATAATTATATATATATATATATAAGATATATACTATACTATATATACTAATAATATATAATGTATATATTATATTATATTATATAAACTATATTTTTATATATCTTACCACGCTGCCAAAGTAAGATACTTTAATAGGTTTATATAATATATACATAATATATATATATAATATAATAATATATAATATATAATATAATATATATAATAATATATAATATATAATTATAATTACTATAATATATATATATAATAATATATATATATGTTGAGGAAATAAACTAAAGAAAATTTGCAATTCAGACTTACTTTGTCTACGAGAGCAAGTGAGTAATAGCCAGTCAAAGTCAGAATATTGAATATAGGAATATGTTATCAAAGAAAAGTTACACCTACTCCCTCGAAAGGAGGAATTCTATGCGATTAAAATGTCCACGCAGCAGCAATTCCTTTATATTACTAATAGACGTTAGTAAAGAGTGAAGCATTTCATAGGTACAACATAATGGAGAAGCAATTTCGACTGAAGCCTTTCGGGCAATGCCCGTGGCGCGGTCAAATAATGAGGCCCGGCTTTTCTCATGACATTATATCACTACTATGATATGTCGTATGTAAAAATAACGTTGGACATGGAAAGTAAATCGCATTTCACAACAAACGTACGTATGTAGCTTTAATGAGAATGCGCAATTTTATTTCAAATAATCAACTTATTGATATTCAGACATTTGATATATATTCGTAAATGGTAACGGGGTAGTGAAGTTATATCAGTCGATAAATCAACTAATAAATCATTATACTACCCAATCAATGGTAAATGCAAACAAGAAGAAGAAGAAAAGGAGGTGCAAAGATGGACGTACGAAAAAGAAAGAAAACTGCTTGATAGTGCTTCAAAGTGCGAGAAAACCTTAATGGATATGTTTAAGAAAAGTCTACTATACTACTACTACTACCTACTCACTACTACTACACTACATACTACTACTCACTACTACTAAACTACTACTACATCAGTCTCATACCCACTACTACCACTGCTAGTAGTAGTAGTATTAAGGGGTATGAGACTGATGAAATCAATGCACACGGGGATAAGGATACTGAATCGGTAGGTGAATTTGTAGATGCAGAAGCTTAGAATTCTCACAAAGATGTACCTTCTGCTGCAACAGCTCCTCCAGATGCTATGAATCAAGTTAATTACCTTAACAAACCATGTAATGATGTATATATCAGTATTGAATAATTTTTCATTTGACATTAGGACAGAACAATGTATTATTATACAAATTGTATTAATAAAAGAAGATATTTCAATATTTAGTCTGAGGTGATATCAGAAAGAAAATAAAAGAGTTCATCCTGAAACTATGACATTTTTCGTTCAACCTTTTACTTTTTAACAATGGCAGCAATGTTTAGGATAGAGAGGCATTTTAATGTTCGCTCAGATTAATTTATATTAAAGACACCATGTAGATTGTTTTGTGTGGACCCCAATGAGTAACTCGGTGTTTAGAGATTAATCAATGCTATGATTAATAAGATCATGTAATCTGAAGACATACTGCTGTTTCCCATTAAACTGTGTTGTTAACTTTTTCATTAATTGACAAATGTTAAGTGCTTTATCTTCAGAGAACAAAAAGTAGTCAGAATGACGGTGGTTTTCGAGTTTTGGTTTAGCTGACTTGATGTTTCTTAACAGTATATAAACAATTAATTAAAGTTACCAAAGAAGTAATAGAACCCTTTTTGGAGTATTGAGAACATATAAATAAAACATAAAGATAATTTCTGAAAATGAGATAAGTATCAATGTATGTTACTAACTGTCTTATATAAATTATTATATATACTATATAATATATATTATTTATATATATATATATATATATATGATATATTAAGTATATTAATTATAATTATATATATTAATAATAATATAATATTAATATATATATATAATTATATATAATATTTAATTAATATATACATTAATATATTTAATATAAGTATATAATATTAAATATATTATATTATATATATGAATACTATATAATATATACATATATATATATTTACACAAAAATTATAAATTTGTTAATAATGATTTTATATTAATTTATATAATAAATATTTTAACAAAAATTTATAATATAAATATATATTAATAATAATATATATATATTATATATTAATTAATATATATATATATATATATTATAATTGATGTATTATGATGATAAAGTAGGAGATATATAATAAATCTATAATAATAGTAATTATATCTTATTTAAATATAATATATATATATATTTGTTATAAGGAACAATTAGATATAAAATAAATAATTTGAGCTTTCTTTCATTAAATAAATCATAATTTTTGTATAGAAGAAGAATTTATACAATAAAAAATTTATATAAATATTTAATTTCATATAATATATTAATAGTTTATACATATAATTATGATAGTTATATCAATATACTACTCGCTTAATAACGATATAAAAATCACTTTATAAACTCAGATTCACGCAAAATAAGCATATAGACAAATCTTAGTCCTAAAGAGGGATTTGAGAAAGGTAAAGGTGTATCTATCTACTACAAAATAAATAAATTATAAATATTATTTATATATATAAATATTATATTTACACAAAAAATATTAATACAAATAATATAAAATAAACTATAAATAAAATATAATATATAAACTCTATAATTAATATATACTATATTAATATATATTAATAATAAATATTAAATTTAATTAATTAAATATAATATATAATATATAAATAAATTATACAATAAAATATATTAACAAATAAATATGATTAACTATATATTGGTATATAATTATATCATAGACATAATATAAATATATATACATATATATATAATAATATACTATATATAAGATATAATATTAATTATTATATATATATATATATATATCATATATATTAATATTATTAATATTAACATTAATAATATAATATAATATAATTATAATAATTAATATATATTTAATATTATATATATTTTATAAATCAATAGCTTATATATATAAACATGTAGTGAATTATCATAAATTTAAATATTAATAGATATTATTAATAATAAAATTAATATTTAATTATAATTCATATTGTCACGTATATAAAGATCCTTGATAGACAGCTAGTTACATTACCTACAGCATTGAGACAAATACCATTGAACTGCTCTCATTGAGCTTTACAAATATATCTCATCGATTTATATTATATTTATAGTCTCCGATTCTATCCTACGTTAGTTCCTATTAAGGGGTCTCTCCTCTAGATCCTACCACCCCTATATTTCGCCTCCTCAGGCTTCACGGCTTTCACTTGTCTACCGGCTCCGGCCTACAAGTATACCCTCATCTCACAATAAGTCATTCCGTCCTCTCTCGGCTCGCGGGCATCCATTCGCAACTAAAATCTCTCTGCCACTCTCACTTCTGTAAGGTCTCGGCTCGCGTCCTAGTTGTATATCCCCGGCGACTAGTTGTTACGATTAAATCTCACTCGATGAGTGTTTGGGTAAAGGGTATCTATACTGAGTAACCGATCGCTCTCTCGGTATATGTATATTTTTTTTTGGAGTGTTAGCGAATGTCATAACGTGGAAAGAGTTGAGTTTTACATACTAAATAGTCTCTCTGCGTGTTAGTAAGTTACTGATATTTTAATTATTTTACTATTTTTGTATAACTTGATTATATTATTAATATGTAAAAAGTAGAGAACATTCGATCATGAGTTATAATATATAAACATGCGAGGCTCAGGTGTATGGGATTGCTAGATGGAGGGAAATAAATAATATAATTATACTAACTGTTGACTCAATAGTGTTCTACAGTTCAATTCCCCATTGAGTCGGAAGTGGTTAATTTTATTGTCGTATGTGTTTCATTGAGTTGTTTGTATATTACTTCTACGTTCTAAGTTAAGGCCAATTATTCTATAACTACCTGTACCTTAATACATTATGTGATATTGTAGTGTGATTTGTAGAGTTAGGTGTAATATTTTTAATGATTAATTAAATCCAGTGAGGTAGAGTAATATTATTCACTCTCTGGATCGAAATTCGCATATGTTTATTTGCTCTCACTTAGAAATTGTATTGTTATGAGTATAAGCAGCTACCTTATTTTATACGAGTAAATAAAATTAGATCTGTATGTTTATGATCCCTAGGTGAATGAGTGTTGGACTCTCGACTGAAATAGGTGTATATATGTATGTAACATGTATATAAATGTCCTTGTATGATCCAGTTCCTTATAAAGTGTTAATGACTTTTTATATTATATTTATGCACGCGGTTTTCTGTATTTAAACGGATAAAAATGAGTAATCATTAATGATTGGAATTGAGTTATAATGTGGAGGATGGAGGGTGAGGAAGTAATAGGTATAGGTGATAGTGAAGCTGGGGATGGGGACTCAGAGTGGATTTAATGAGATGTGCGAAGCTTCGCACATAGTGGCATAGGAAATTGAAGGTTGGAGTAAAATATTTGAATTGGGTTACTCGAGTGAGTGAGTGGAAAGGAGTATTATACCGAGTCGAGGTGATTATCACTATTATAATAACTCGAGTGACTGCGAGTTATGACATAGGTGTTGTCCTTGGTATATACTTAAATCATGATAGATAGCATACAATATCACGTACCTAAATTTGATAGAGGCTAACCTTACATATTTATTATTAACGTATATATTAATATTAATTTAGATAATTAATTTCAAAATACTATATATTATAATAGAATCAATAAGTATATTAAAGTTATCCATAACTCAATGAATTCAATATATCTTAATAAGTAGTTGTATTAATTATAGTATAATAAAATTAAAGGGTTAATATAATATAATATAAATGTGGTATAAATGTATTATATTTAATTTATTACACTATTAACTATATATATATACGTATGAATAAAATCTCAGTGCAATTAATATAATCCACGTAAGTATATAATATGTATATTTAATATATTAGTACAGTATAATGTACTCATATGGGAACAGGATTCAATTCACTACTATTTCGCGTAATTATGAGAGAGAGAGTTGGAATGGAGTGACGTTACATATCGGTATATATAATTATGCATCAGGTACCACATCACTCTCAAGAAATAGTGTGAGAATAAATAGTTAAGTAAAGGTATAAATCTCTATCTCGAGACCCAGCCGATGAATGGGTGATACGGTGAGGACCGAAGATACTCTACCTAGTGATATTGTTTCACATGCCTCGCTTAGAGATCGATAGCATTATATCTTAAAGGAGAGTCTGAACCACGTTTAAAGATCTGTACGGCGAGTGTAGCTGAATTATGATAGTGTGAAAAATTATCTCTATATCTATATCAGAACTAATGGGAGATCTATGGTCCAACGTTGGCTATTTATTAAGTGATTGTGGATCACATTTGTCTAGAGGAAGATTTACTTGTATTATAATCGAACCGAACAAATATCGAAGTCGACTTTGAAAATATCAGTGCTGCCGGAAAGTAAAACTTTACTGATATTCATTGTTGATTTGTAATAATATTGAATATTACTATAAATTTATTGTTTGACAGTTTCATTCTAGTCTGCCAATGGTGACGAATAGTTAATAACTCGTTAAATTTGTACATCAAGTGTGTCTTAAGCTTTTGTAAGTTTTAGTCTTGCCCTGAGCGCTAGTGATTCACTTATTCGGTCATTCATAACCATATCAAATTGCAACTTTTAGATTAGATCTTATATAATAATGCAGGAAGCAGTGTTATTGTAATTTAAAAGTAATGAAATTCCTAATTATTAAAGTTCAATTCGACGAGTTTGGAATTAATATGCCTAACGCGTTGAATTGAACTTTTTAAATGTTAGAAATTTTATAACTTTTAAATTTTTATTCTTCTCATATTCACATATTTTATTACACGGTAATAGTTGAGTTCAACAGATTCTAAAAAAAATCGATATTTTTTAAAAATCAATCGATGTTTTGATATCCCAAATCTATTTTGAGAGTCACTTGAAAAAAAAATTGACGATTTACGATATTTTTATAAGCAACGCCATTCGTTGTTTTCATATATCATTTCTTTTTACGTTCCAAAAAATCAGTAAGGTTATGATAAGTTTGGTTAAGTAGACAAATTTATTGTGTATAATTAACAAAACTTATAACCTAAATTTAATGGGTTCTAAAACGAATTTAGACAAAAAAAAAAAAAAACTTTTTGATAGATTGATTAAATTTATATATGAGAGATGTTTGGCACCACTGTTTTAATACTTTTACATGGGCCCGAAAGATATATAAAAAAACGATTTTCGGGAAAAAATATCGATATTTCGTCAGAATCTGTTGAACTCGACTATTACCGTTAGTTCGGTTATAACGTCATTCGGATCAACTGCAACTAGGAGCCTTGGCTATAGACAGACGGAATCCAACAGGATGAAATCTAGCATACATTTGATTGAAATTTTTCCTGCAAGAGTAGTGTTACCTCATTCGAAATATCTTTAATATTAATTATTGAGAACTACGAAATAAAAGGAGAAAGATTTCTAAAATATAATAAAATGGACATTAATTGAAATTTTTCTTGGTTAGGGTTTTTGTAGGAAATTATGACTATCTCTGTTTCTCTATATTAAAGCCAATGGCTCGGCATAACCTTCTATTTTTAGCATACACTTTCTCATATAGCCACAACTTGTTCAGTAATACATAGGTACGTATATTTGAAAGTCTTTCATACAAATTTCAGGAAGAATTCTTTAACAAAATGTTATACCTCCATATTTAATACCCTGTAAAGAGAGATAAAATTGCTTAATTTACATTTATATAACAATATAACTGTACGTACAATTTCTACATTTATCCCCTTGTGTACCATGACAAACGAGAGTAGTCATTTATCAAGCACTATACTTGACGCGTTTATTTATCACGATTTTATAAATAATTTTAACATCCGTCATAAAACTAAACTTGTGTGGAAGGCGTTGATAAAAGTATTTGTACCCAAAAGGTCTAATTTTTCTTCTTTATGAATTAATATAATCCCATAGTTTAATCATTAAACCACTGATAAAATTTTCTATTAATTAAAATGTAACTCCTGGGTTATTGCTAATTTGAATTAATAAAACTCTAGATATCCCAGTCTTAAATAATTAAATACTTATCTATTTCACAAATGAATATAAGTGTACTTAGTCAGAAATAAGTGTACTTAGTCAGAATGTAGATTTAATTAACTCTACATATAAATCATTTAAAGATATCGCACCTCTTATGCTGCAAGAACGGTGGAATGTGTCCTGTCAGTACTCTGAAACAACAGATATTGTAGCACAAATAAGAAAAAAAGGAAAGTTCACCAATGTTACGTCGTAATTAAATGAGTCTTAGTTATCGACTTATTCCAGGACATAAGTGGTACTAGAACCACTCCAGATATGAGAGCAGGAATTAACGAGACCATTGAATGATTGGAGTAGCTGTAAAGAAGAAAATCACGAAAATGATCAGACGTTTCAGCTCCCTAGAAGGTACCTTGGAACACTTGAGATGTGGAGTTTCCAAGGTAATTCATGTCTAACTTTAAGATCAATAACGCTTAAATTGTGTTGCTTAACAGAAGATAATAACAAAGTTGGGAAATATTTTTGAGAACGTGATTAGAAGAAATTGAGATTTTAGAGAATTAAATTTAATAAGGTTGAGAAGACCCCCCCCCCCCACACACACACACACAAAAGACCCTTTCCAAGTCCTCAAAAACAATCGGAAAACTCTGGTGGTATAAGAGAGAAGAGGTAGAATTAAAATGTTGAAGGTAGGAGAACCGAGTCCTTGGAATATATATATATATATATATATATATATATTATATAATATATATATATATATATATATATATATATATTATATATATATATATATATATATATATATATATTTTTCTTTGAAAAGTCTATAGTTTTTGTTTGTTTATATTATATACTGTATATATATTAGGGATGTACCGGAACCTGAATTTTTGGTTCCGGCCGGAACCGGAACTTTCCGGAACCTTGGCAAAGTTCCGGCCGGAATCGGAACTTATCGACTCCCGCTCCACCTTACACATTCTACTGAAAACTTGTCTGATTAAACAAGTGGAGTCTCACAAGAAGTATCTGGCATCTTGTCATACCCATATTGAGCTCTTAGTTCTGTAACCCAAAATTTGGATAAGCGGATCAGTAAATTTATTAAGTAAAATAGGAATATACTATATAAAGTTCTACGGGCCTTCAAAGTTTAAAAAATCAGAAAATGATATCACTCGAGCCAAAAAATTTAGATTTTTGCTTGTTTGTAACGTGATACTCCCGATCGAGTTAGCCGTTATCGTTTTTGCTATTTGTGCTTACGCTAGATATCTCTCGTCTCGTCTCTCTCTCTCTCTCTCTCGTCTCTCTCTCTCTCTCTCTCATCGCTTAAGCGTTTTCGTTTTTGCATTTTTGCTTGCGAAACGTAAGAAATGCTCGAGTTTGCGTTCGTTTTTGTCAAACAGCTCAAAATCGTAAAATATGCTCGCCAAACGTAAGGGATTTCCTTAATTTTGTAAGGTTGCTATTTCCCTTGCTTGCCGAATTTTGCTCTTTCTTACGAAAAATGTAAACAAACATGATGTCGGCGTCGTAGGCCGTTTGAATTTCGAAATGATTCATTCAATAAAATTAAGAATTTAATAACATACTGTGATTCATCAATAAACTACATCAGCAATAGTTTTGAAATCAATTATTATTTTGTATATAAACCATTTGTTACTTTTTTATTTCCTGTTTATTCCCAAAACCACGTGTCCAACACAACAGCTTGATTACAATTTTGTAAACAAAAGTAACTTGCATGAGAAATCGCAATCGTTTATGCACAAAATTCGTGCTACAACTGGGTAATGCATTTCTTATCGAGCGTAAGCACAAATGCCAAACACGAAAACGGTCTTACACTCTTGTCTCTTCAATGCTTAAAAAAAAAAAAAAAAAAAAAACTAACATATTTTAAATATCCTTACATTGGACTCTATGAATTGTGATAAACCTTTTTTGTGTTAACTTTAAGAAACTGTAGCTATTAGCTCTATTAATATAATAGGGAAGCAAACTTTTTGTTGAAAGTTTGAGTCAAAAATTTGAGATAACATCTGTTACATTTACTGGTACCCCTTTCAGCAACTCCACGTGGTAACCATTTGTTTATAAACAGAGTAGTGTGAATTGGGTTATCCCGTGAACACTACCTTCACTAAATCGCTTTACTTAGCGAAAAATTCCTTCCGTTTTCGTGAATTTATTACTAAACCTTCGAAGATCGGTTGATATATTAATTTTTTTTATACATAATCATAAGTGAGTAAATGATAAATCAATTACTGATTTTTTTTTTTAAGAAAGACATTTGAAAAAGGGGAAAGTTTCCGGTAAGTACTTGGCTGGAAACGCGAAGTTAGTTCCAGCCGAAACCGGGAACTTTTAAAAAAGATCGAGGTTTCCGGGCCGAACCCTGGTTCCGGTACATGTCCCTAATATATATATATATAGTATAATATATATATATATATAATATATATATTATATATATATATATATATATATATATAATATATATATATATATATATATTATATATATAATAATATTATAATATATATATATATATATATATATATATATATATATATATATATATATATATATATATATATATAATATATATATATATATATATATAATATATAATATATATATTATATATATAATATATATATATATATATATGACTGAAAGAGAATATTATTTATGAAGAGTAAGAAAAGAATGGGAGAGCACTACACTTTTAACATAGAAGGTAGAAGTAGTCACCCCACGGACAACGGCTGATAAAGTGATATTTGAAAGATTAATTATTAGTACATGAGTAATCAAACTGAAGGAAGGTAGCTCACAAAATAGCAGCACATGCCATACACTGTCAAAAGTCACCTATATTTTTTATGAATAAGATTTATAAAGATTCATAAGATTCCCCATAACAGAATGGGCAGAAGACCATTCGTTAGTAAGATAAAGAAAGGGATGTCGCCAGTTGACTTCGATAGTCTAATGTCCTAATAAGTATCATAAATAAGACTCCAGATAGTTAAGGATATGCGAATTAATTGTTATATATAAGTTAGAAGGTTTCAGATAGATTATAGATATGAAATATACTCGACAATGTTTGTGTGTGTGTTCGAAGTATCAAAATTACTACACACTTATTTGGATCAAAATAAAATTTTTTGCTTTCTACATAAATGAAATGTATTAGTTAGGGTTGGTCCAGCACTGGAGTTTTGCGCACCGCTGATGCCGTGCACCTCGACCGCGACCGCACCCGTCACCCGCGCGATGCCATGCAGATGAGAGTAAGTGCCTGGTGCACCACTCAACAGGGTTGTGAACGCACCTCACTCACTCTGCATCGTCTCAGTTTTTGCGGACTTCACCGTCATCCCGTGCTATGATGTTTTCTTATCGGCGGCTACCCGGCAGGCAGCAAGTTTCTTCGTTAGAAAAGGAAACTGGAATATGTATGTTGGTAGTGTAGGCGGCGAAAGTTCTCACCTAGCGTTGGTCACTGTCTGAGAATCGTGTAACCTGCAGTCTGTCTTGACCAAAATTGGAGCCACGAAGCGATCGGTGGAGCCTCCGGTGTGGCTGTCCTCCATCGCGACCTCGAGCGCTAGTGTTGGTAAGGTCGCGATGGGCCCTAGTATTAGTATTTAAGCAGAGTGCGTAGAGTTGATTAAAGGTCTCAGAAGCACAATTATTTAAAGCATTTGAGAAATGCTATCGCTCTTGTGGTCTCTGTGCTGAGGGCGTGCTTAGTGTGACGTCTTAGTTACCTTCCGTAATCGTAATGCGTTAATTTAGATAAAGGAGTCCCTTTGTGTACCTCGGTGTATTATAGGTGTATTTTGTTTTGTTCATTACTCTATGTCATCTGCTGAGATTGATAATAAAAAAAAGGATCCCATACTCGTTATATCATATAATAAAATCCCTGATAATTCAAACATTTACTCCATAAATATGAACGGAATATATATTGTTGGAAATTTCTATCTTCCAAAATATGCTAATTTCCCATGATCTGCGTTAATTTCAAAAATTATAAATATTTAATGAAAGAATATGGTTAAATACTACAGTTATATTTAAAGACCTTCACAAAATTTATTGATAATTTTTTACTATTACTTTTCAGCTATTTTATGTTCGACAAAATAGTGAAAGAAAATTATTACGATGTCCTTTCTTTATTGCAAGATTATTTAATTTACTTAAAATTTTAAAATAGTTATTTTACAATAGTTATCAATTATTAATTATTAATAAATAAATAATTAAGTGTTCATGCGCACAATTATGCAATAATTCAAATTTTAATTGATATTTAAATTAAATTTTTTTTTTTTTTTTTGATATTTCATAATTTGAGAGATGTTGGGACATAAGACAGAAATTACTATTAGGAGGGATTAGCACACTTTCGCAGAGGGAAACTAGGATCGACTCGTTTAATAATTCAAGCATTTCAAACTGAGTGAAAATTATCAAGAGTGACAGTAGAGGGTTTTTTTTTCTCCATGTTTTTTTTTTTCACCATAAATATCATATAACATCGAGATTAAGCAAGATGTGATAGAACGGACCTATACCTAAATGACCGACAGGAAATGGGTTGACATATGTAAAAATAAAATCTGGCTATTTAGAGTTTCTCTAATGAATCCAACTAAACTTATCATAACCTGACCTAACCTAACCTAACCTAACCTAACCTAACCTAACCTAACCTAACCTAACCTAATCTAACCTAACCTAACCTAACCTAACTTAACCTAACTTAACCCAACTTAACCTAAAATAACCTAACCTAACCTAATCTAATCTAATCTAATCTAACCTAGCCTTAACCTAACCTAACCTAATCTAACCTAACCCAACCCAACCCAACCCAACCCAACCCAACTTAACCTAACCTAACCTAACCTAACCTAACCTAACCTAACGCCTGCGGCGTGCTGTACAGGAAATTTTTTTGATGTTGTGTCGACCCTTTTTCGCATCCACCATTTGGTCTAGTCCCCGAGAGAACCTTGGATTTTGAAGATTGAGAGAGAATTAACAGAAGGAATAAATCTACTCATCCCATCAGTTATCACAGCCTCTTGTTTCCAGTAAATAATGAGTCATCCTAAAGTTTTTAATCAATGCCTATTAATCACCCAGATTAAAATACCCACCAGAAACAGAATGAATAATCAAGTAGAAGAACATGACGAAATTCGAAAGGAAAGCTCCCTCATACCCTCGCTTCAGGTCCTTAGATGCTTCCCCGTAACAGTCAAAATTTCACCTTAGGGTTTCACAACGCTGCGACAGACGCTCACTGTGGCATCTTGTCACTGTTTGGGTTCAACCCCTAGGGCAGGCCCACAAACATGCTCCCTCACAAAACTCCGCCATTTACTTCTATTATGCACCATTCTTTTCGCTTGAACTAAATTCACATTCCTTTCTTCAGGCACTCCTTCAGGCACTCTTTTACAGACTAGATTCAATTTTCTTAGGGCTCCCAGCCGGTCTTAGCCAACCATCTTTTACCCATCCTTTCCACATGACCAAATCATCTTAATATACTTTCATTCATTCTCTCATTCAGGCCTTTCTTCCCACAGACAAAGCTCTCTCACACGTTTATTCCTAATTTTATCAATTCTTCTCACACCTAACAACCCATAAGACTATCCATCTGAACATGCTGCACCTTAGATCTAAACCTCTTATTCCACACGATAGTTTTGGACTTTTGGTGATGCATATTATTAACACCGGTAACAACATAACCTCATGCAGAACCCTAGCGCAATCAAGACTGTCACTTTGCATTCTCCAAAGATTTAATTGCACCAGAAACCTTCCTACCACTCGCAACTTTTCTACAATACTCTAGCGCACTCAAGACTGTCACGTTGCATTCTCCAAAGATTTAGTTGCACCAGAAACCTTACTACCACTCGCAACTTTTCTATAACACTCTGCATCATCCGTTCCCTTTTCATCAAGCATATAGCCTTAATATTTAAACTCATTTTTTTGTTCCAGTTGCTCACACTGTGGACTCTCCTCATCCACCACCATCACATTACTTTTACATTACTTACAAAACTCTCCTTTTACACACCCTGCCAAACCCCTCTACCAATCATCTCAAACTTTCTTCAGCTTCACCTCACAAAATCAAATCATCAGAACACAATAAGCATGGCACCTTCCACTATCTTCCATTCTCCATCAGTCTTAACACCTTCATTTACCACCCTTACCTTTAATTCTTTCTTCACCCCATCCATATACAAATTAAATTGCCATGGAGACCTAACACATCCCTGACTTACTCCACTATTAATATTAAACCATTCATTCTCCACTCCATTCATTCTTACATACGCATCACTATCGACATAAACACTTTTTATTCTTCAGAAGTCTACCACCAACACCATATATCACTAACCCCTGTCACAGAGATTCGCTGCTAATGCTGTCTTAAGTCTGTTTCAAGTCCATGAAAGACAGGGTCCAATATTTCTCTCGTGCTACGCCCAATTTTCCCCCCCTCCTAACAATGGACACAAAATTCGGAATTATCAGCCGATTTTGACGCTATAAAGTCCAGGGATGGCAATTTTGGTGATTTTTTTGATTTTTTTTAAAAAAATCAATTTGTGATTTTTTTGATTTTTTTGATATTTTTGATTTTTTGGATTCGTAACGTCACGCGAAATATAATTTGCAAGTTACAAATTATATATCGCGTGACGTTACGAATCTGAAAAAATAGAAAAAAATAAAACAAATAAAAAAAATCACAAATTGATTTTTTAAAAAAAAATCAAAAAATCACCAAAATTGCCATCCCTGCTATAAACACGAAACTGTAGCTTTTTTGCCCTCTAAAACGTGGTTTTCTGGTGTTTTTCTGTGTCTGTAGTCATTCTTTCAGAATTTTCAATTTTTCAAAATCCATGTTTTTGACATTTGTCGTATCAACTTCCAGAATTTTTTTTTGTAATGGCTTCAAACTTCAAATATGCATAGATGGGGGTCCATTACCTACAATTGCCACATTTGCTTTTTTCGATTTTTTTGAGTTTTGTGCTCAGCGTTGTCCAATTTCCAAACCACTTTTTTTGGATTTTAAAATGAAAAATTGAGATAATTTTTTTTCCAGTTTAAGCGAAGTGGATGAAATTTTCAAGGCATATGTAATCGAAAGAGATGCACATTTTTTACTTAGATAATTTCTTTGTATATGCATTAGTTTTGGATTTATTCTTGAAACATTATCAAAAAAAAAAAAAATTGGAAATTTTTAAAAAATTTTCTTTTGAGTATACAAAAAATTATCTAAGTAAAAAAGATGCATCTTGCCCGACTATACAAGCCCTGTAAATTTTATGTTGATCGGATATATATATATATATCAATTTTTCACCTTTCCAAAAATTCAATGTTTCAAAAAGGGAAATATTGAGATAGTTTTTTTACACTTGTCCGATCAACATCAAATTTTTAGGGCTTATAAAGTCGGGCGAAATGCATCTTTTTTACTTAGATACCTGTTTTGTATACTCAAAAGAAAATTTTTAAAAAATCTCCAAAAAATTTTTTTTTGAAAATTTGTTCCAAGAACAAATCCAGAACTAATATTAGCATATACAAAGAAATTATCTAAGTAAAAAATGTGCATCTCTTCCGACTATATATACATATGCCCTGAAAATTTCATCCACTTCACCCGAATAGGAAAAAAATTATCGCAATTTTTCATTTTAAAATCCAAAAAAAGTGGGTTTGGAAATTGAACAACGCTGAGCTTAAAACTCAAAAAATCGAAAAAGGCAAATGTGACAGTTGTAGGTAATGGACCCATCTATGCATATTTCAAGTTTGAAGTCATTTCGAAAAAAATTCTGGAAGTTGATACGACAAATGTCAAAAACATGGGTTTTGAAAAATTAAAAGCAACGTTTTAGAGGGCAAAAAAAAAAAAAGCTACAGTTTGGTGTTTATAGGGTCAAAATAGGCTGATAATTCCGAATTTTATGTCCATTTTTAGGGGGGGGGGATGAAAATTGGGCGTAGCATGAGCCAAATATTGGATCTTCCCCTAAACCATAAGACAGTTTGTTCGTCTTACCTCTCATTTTCTAACTCAATTATTTCACTGTTTAAATTTGATCATCACATCCTCTACCATTTGATAATACACCTTGTTCTTCAGCAATACATATATTGCAATTTATATATATATATATTATATATATATATATTATATATATATATATATATATATATATAATATATATATATATATATATATATATATATATATATTATATATATATATATATATATATAATACTATATATATATATATATATATATATATATCACCTCGATCACCTATACAACCATTGAAGTCTCTCAAAAAAAACCACCCCCCTCTCACCCCATCTAAAACATCACTCAAATTGTCCCAGAAAGTCCCACATTCCTCAACAACACCCTCAGATGGACCATATGCTACAATTTCACATAACTTGACTTTATCAATCTTAAAATTAACCATTTATAGTATAATTATATTATATATATATATAATATAATAATATATATATATATATGATATAGTAGTATATATATATATAATATATAATATATATATACACTACCTCTGTCCCAAAGTAAGTTTACTTTGGGCAATTAAAAATCCCATGAGCTGCTGAGTAAAGTAGCTCCCCCGTGACGCATAACGAGTGGGTAGCTAGTTAACACGTAGGCTACATATCCATACCAGTTTTTAAACCAGATTTATAAAGTCAGTCTTGCACTACACTTGTTTATATGTATGGGCGTGTGATCTAACCTCGTTACGTTTTTGTGCTACATTTTTTTGTGTACGGGCGTGTTTTCTATCCTCGTTACGTTTTTGCGATGCAGGTAGATATTGAACAGCGGTACGCTATCAAATTCTGTGTGAAACGTAACAAGTCTGTCACTGAGACATTTGCTTCTTTAAACGAAGCTTATGGGAATGCCACTCTATCGAGAACTATGGTTTTTAAGTGGCACAAAGCTTTCAAAGAGGGCCGAGGAAATGTTGAAGAAGACTCTCGTTGTGGAAAACCAATCTAGTCAACAAACGATGAAACTGTGGAAGTTGTTAAGAGCTGTGATGGAGAGCAGACTGCGGTCAGTGGTCGAGTGATTGCACAGAAAGAAAACTG
>JABUQX010058763.1:45000-52500 GCA_015478945.1 Trachelipus rathkii
GTTCTTCTGGTTCATCGTTGTACTGTTTTAACAATGCAGTTAAGGCCTTCACAACTTGAGCGTTATCGCCATTTCCAGAGCCTCGAAGACCTGCTAAGTCCAGAGTAGCTAGATCTATGGAAGAAAGATCTAATCCTTGAGTATCAAAGTCAATATTAGTTGACGAAATGGGTTGTTCAATGATTTTTGAAGCACCTGGAGTAACTTGAGCAAGAGTATAGTGACCATTAAGACCTTTCGTGCTTGTTTCTGTCAGAGTAACTTCAACATTTAGAGTCTGGATTATACTGGGTGTTAGGACTGATGAACTTGTTATGAATTCGGTAGCTGTTAATACCTGCAAGTAAAATGAAACAAAAAAAAAAAAGATTTTTAATTATTCTTTATTAAGCACACCTAATTTAAATAATATATATTAAAGATTTTTATAATAGACAATAAATAACTTAAAGTCATAATCTAAGTAAAACAATGTAGAAATAATAGCTTCCAAATAAAAATATAAAGTTTACTTAAATTAGAGACAGATCAGAATTAAATTTAAAACGTTTCTCTTCTCGCTATCTAAAATATTTTTTTCCCTAACCTAACCTAACCTAATTTAACCTAACAACCTAACTTAACCTAACCTAATCTAACCCTAACCTAACCTAACCTAACCTGTACAAGGATTTTCTTACCTCTGTTTGCCTATCAGTAATTGTTGTGGTTATTTTTGATCCTCTAAATATGATTGGCAGGATACTACTTGTCAAGCTTGTTATCGTAGTGACGTAAGACGTTGTGGAGGTTGTGAACTTCGTTGAGGGATCCATCGTTATGGTTCGAGTAGTTAAGGTCGTAGTAACGCTAGTTTTCGTTTTCGATTCCTTAAATAATATATATATATATATATATATATATATATATATATATATATATTATATATCATATATTTATATATATATATATATATATATATAATATATATATATATAATATATGGTATATATATATAATATATATATATATGTATAGTCCTCTACAGATGACTAATATAGCCTAGAAGATATATCTTATATTTTTAAAGCCTTTCATTACTATTAACTACTTGTGAATTGAATAATAAAGATTTGAAAAAATTGAATAACAAAATTTTGACCTTGATAATTTATATTTTTTTTAAATGCGTTCGGAAAATGTCAACTTAAAATTTTACAAAGACCAAAGTTCGCGTCTAGATTTGAAAATATTAAATACAAGCCCTATCTGGCGCATTCAAAACTGCCGCGAGTCTTGCTAAACTTCAATAATATCGAACATTATTAGACGAATGTAAAGTTCATGGCACGCACACACACACACACACACCTACACTCACACGCATATTATATATAATATATATATATATATTATATATATATATATATAATAATAGTATATATATATATATATATAATATATTTATATATAATTATCATGTATCACTATTATTATATACTTTTATATATATTATAGTATATATATATATATATATATATATATATATATATATATATATATATCTATATATATATATATTATATATATATATATATATATATATATATATATATATATATATATATATATATATATATATAAGTATATACAATTATATATATAATATATAATTATATATATATATAAATATATATATATATATATAGGTTAGTATATATATATATATATATTATATATATATATATATATATATATATCTGTATATATATATATATAGTATATATATATATATATATATTATATATATATATATATATATATTATATATATATATATATATATATATATATATATAGGTAAGCTCTTCTGGAAGGAAGCGCGAAAGGTTAAAAATGAGAATAAGGGGGGAACCTGCGTAGAATAAATGAATAGGGATGGTGCTTTGTAACTGATGGAATGGATGTGAGGGGAGTGTTGGAAAGAAACTTCGAGAGAATCTATATAATATTAAACAGTAATGAAAGGGTTGCTAGTGGGGGAATGTGTGTGGTTTGATGGGTGCAAGAAGGAGAGGTTATTTTGGGGATGAGGTATTTAGGAAAGAAGGAGGTAATGGGTAGAGTGAGAAAGTTGGAAGAATGGTAATCTTGCAGGTATAGATGAAATTAACTGGTGAAATGATCAAGAATACGGAGGCGAGATGGTGATTTGATTGGATTTGGAAGTTGTGTAAAAAGCGTTTATGGAGGGTATAGTTCCGAGGGATTGGAGGAGAGCAGTAATAGTACCCTTATATAAGGGTAAGGGAGATAAGGGGAACTGTAGAAATTATAGGGGAATTAGTTTATTGAGTGTTGTAGGGAATATATATATATATATATATATATATATATATATATATATATATATATATATATAATATATATATATATATATATATATATATATATATATATATATATATATATATATATACTATATATATATACTTTACAGTTGTCACCACCACTCACGGGCAGAGCCCTATTCAGGGAGGGGGGTGTTGCAACGGAAAATTTTCATCGCTAGCGCAAATTAACGCAGATGAGCCCAGCGCAGGCTTTAAGTGAGGAGAATTAAATTCAGCAGCGAAACAACAGAAGATGGAAGAGAATTCGACAGAACAGAGGTGGCAGGAAAGAAGGAAGCCCCGCAGCGAACTAGCCCTGGAGTTTCCAATTATCTACAGAAAACTCTTGCGCAGACACAGCACCCTTGTGCTAACGAGGGCGTCGTAAAGGTGGGGGTACGCGGTGGTAAGTTCGCTCGAACACCTGCCGCTGCGATACATATAGAAAAGAGAATAAAGTACCCAACATCGCGCCGCAATGATAGAGGGTCAAGTGGAACTGAAAAGTACAGAACAGTTTATAGTCTTTTGGCTTTTGACTCGACCCTGTCCAAAAGCGCGGGTGAACCCAGAGCCCCCCCCCCTAGATTATGAAGAACAAGTACTCCATAACAAGGGCGGATGGAGAACCCTTGAATAGCTGGAGTAAAACTGAAAAGAGGAAAAAAAATCTCGCAGTCTAAAACGAACTCCCAGTTTCTTTGAGGTAGTCGAAAGGTGGGGTAGCTGGTAGAGGGTGTGTGGATCAAATCTTACATTTGGAAACAAATGACTGAGAAATTGGGAAGAGAAGAAGAATAAATTGTATTAGGTTTTATGATCTGCAACAGGCGTATGATAGGATTAATAGGAAAGCCCTAATGGCAGGTGCTAGCAATGTATGATGTTGGTGGTAGGCCTTCTGAATGGAATCAAAAGTATGTATGACGATAGTGAAGCGTGTGTAAGAATCAATGGTTGAAAGTGATTGGTTTAATATTAATTGAGTGAGGCAGGGAGGTGTTATGCCTTCTTGGTTATTCAATTTTTATATGGATGGGGTTATGAAAGATTAGAGATGGGGGTGGCAGGAAATGGTGTTAGAATGATGGAGAAATGGAAGAGAGTGGAGGGTTTGGGTGCCCTACCTATTATATGCGAATGATTTGGTTTTGTGTGGTGAATCTGAAGAGAGTTTGAGAGGATTGGTTGAGAGATTTGGCAGGGTGTTGTAAAGGAGAGGTTTTTGAAAGTAATTTAGATAAGAGTAAGGTTATGGTTGTAAGTGAGGACAGTCCTCAGTGTGAAGTTATGTTAGATTGTGAGCAGCTGGAACAAGTGTCGAGTTTAAATATTTTAAATTATATGTTGGGATGAAAAGGGAACGGATGAGTGCAGAGTGTACGTAGGAAAGTTGTGTATGGCAGGAAGGTGGCTGGTGCAATTAAATCGTTGGTTGGATGTAAAGGGACTAAAGTCTTGAGTGCGTCTAGGGTCTTACATGAGGGTAATGTTGTTACCTATTTTAATGTATAGTAGTGAAACTATGGTCTTTAATAAGAGGTATAGATCCAAAGTTCAACGTGTTCAGATGAATCTTGGGGGCGTGTTTAGGTGGTTAAAAGGGAACTGATAACATTGAGGAATGAACTATTAGAGGAGTTATGTGGTGTGAAGAATGGGGTAAATGAGAGAATAAATGAGTACGTGAAATGTTTTGGTCGATATTGGAAGGATGAATTACAGGTCCGTTGGTTAAGCGGATTTTGTATAGTGGTGAGTGGTGTTGGGAATCGACCGGCTGGGAGACCGAAGAAAAAGTGGAGTTGAGTCAGTGAACGAATTTGTCTGAAAGGAGAGAGGTTGTGAGTTTTGGCAGAGGCGAGAATAAAGGTGTATACTAGGAGTGAATGGAGGGGTTTTGTAAGGGGGTATGGTTGTGGCCCACATGGGCCATGGGGGATGAAACCCTAACACTTGACGATTTTTTTTGCGCCCCCCAAATTAAAGTTTGGGAAAAAAGGTGGGGGGTTTTTTTTTTCCCCGCCCCCGTCCGTCGGCGGTCCCGTGAAGCTCTAGGGTGTATTTTTTTTGACTGCGACGAGTTCTCACTAATAGGTAATACAGAGGGGGCGGTAAGGCTGGGGCCTTTCTTTTCGACTTGTGTCATATTCTTGTCTACTACTTTTCTTTTTCGATGCATGTCACGCAACTTACCCCCAGTCTTTGGGGAGGAAGAAGGAAGATAAATAATAATAATAATAATAATAGAATAATAATAATAATAATAATAATAATAATCATATAATATAATAATAATAATAATAATAATAATAATATAAATATAATATATATGTATGTTTATGTATATATATATATATATATATATATATATATATATATATTATATATATATATATATAATATATTATAGTATATATAAGTATATATTAATTTAATTGCTGTGAAATGATCATGAACGGAGGCGAGATGGTGATTGAATGGATTTGGAAGTTGTTGAGAGTAAAATAGTTTCGAGAGACCTGGAGGAGGGCGTTTAATACGTACCTTTTATCATATATATTATATATATATATTAGTATACATATATATATATATATATATATATATATATTATATATATATATATATATATATATATATATATACTATATATATTTTATATATATATATACGTATATATATATATATATACTATATATATATATAAATATATATTATATATATATATATATATATAATATATATATATATTATATAATATATATATATGATAATAGGGTATCATATATATTATGGGTAAGTAAGGGGATAAGGGGAACTATAGGAGATTAGTTTATTGAGTGTTGTAAGGAAGATATATCCTGATATTTTTGTTGAAAGAGTACGTCGAGTGACTGAAGGAACTGATTGGTGAAGAACAAGGTGCATTTAGAAGTGATAAAGGATATGTGGATCAAAATTTTGCATTGAAACAAACGATTGAGAATTGACAGAGAAGAAGAGTAAATTGTATTTAGGTTTATGAATTTGCAAACAGGCGTATGACAGGATTAATAGGGAAGCTTTGTGGCAGGTGTTAGTGATATATGGTGTTGGTGGTAGGCTTCTGAATGGAATCAATAATATGTATGGCGATAGTGAAGCGTGTGTAAGAATAAATGGAGTCGAAAGTGATTGGTTTAATATCAAAATACGGAGTGAGGCAGGGATGTGTTATGTTTCCTTTGTTATTTAATTTATGTATGGATGGGGTTATGAAAGAATTAGAGGTGGGGGTGGCAGGGGAAGTTGTTAGACTGATGGAGAATTTAAGAGAGTGGAGGATGCCCTGCTTATTGTATGCGGATGATTTGGTTTTGTGCGGTGAATCTGAAGTGAGTTTGTAAGAATTGGTAGAGGGGTTTGGCAGGGTGTGTAAACGGTGGGGTTTGAATATAAATGTAGATAAGAGTAAAGTTATGGTAGTGAGTGAGGAGAGTCCGCGGTGTGAAGTCATGTTTAGGCGTTCAGCAACTGGAACAAGTATCTGAGTTTAAATATTTAGGATATATGTTAGATGAAAAAGGGAACGGATGATGCAGAATGTAGTAGGAAAGTTGTGAACGGTAGGAAGGTGGCCGGTGCAATTAAATCCTTGGTAGATGTGAAGGGACTAAGTCTTGAGTGCTCTATGGTTTTGCATGAGGGTATGTTGTTGCCCGTGTTAATGTATAGTAGTGAAACTATGGTCTGGAATAATGGAATAAGAGGTATAGATCTAAGATACAAAGTGTTCAGATTGACAATCTTAGGAGCGTGTTAGGTGTGAGAAGAATTGATAAAATGAGGAATGAACGCATTAGGGAGTTGTGTGGGGAGAAGAAGGGCGTAAATGAGAGAATAAACGAGAGCACATTGATATGGTTTGGTCATATGGAAACGATGGATGATAGTCGGTTGGTTAAGTGGATGTATAGTGGTAGGTGCTCTGGGAATCAACCAGCTGAGGGACCGAAGGAAAAGTGGATTGAGTCAGTAAAGGAATGTCTGAATGAGAGGAATATCAGTTTTTTCAGAGGCGAGAAGAAAGGTGCATAACAGGAGTGAATGGCGAGGTTTTGTTATTGGGTATGGTTGTGGGCTTTGCCCAAGGGTTGAGCTCCACATTGACGAGATACCAGAGTGAGGGTCTGTCGCGGACTCGTGAAGCCTTGGAGTGGATTTTTCTGATTGCGACGATTTCTCACTTTAGGGTATAAAGGGGACGGGCTTTCTTTTCGACTTGCGTCATGTGCTTCTACTACTTTTCTGTTCCGGTGTATGCTACGCACCTCACCACCCACAATATGGGGAAAAGAGGAAAATAATAATAATAATAATAATAATAATAATAATAATAATAATAATAATAATAATAATAATAATAATAATAATAATAATAATAATAATAATAATATTAATAATAATAATAATGATAATAGTACTAATATATAACATAAAATAATATAATAATAATAATAATAATAATAATAATAATAATAATAATAATAATAATAATAATAATAATAATTGCAGATTTTATCTGCGACGCAATCGCAGTACTGAACACATTCATTCCATACATACAAATATACATAATAATGTACATATACATTAAAATGAATATACATTAATAGATGAGTAGATATATTCATTCAAACATAAGTAGATGTTTAAATTTATAAAGTAGATAATTAGATATATTCATTCAATCATAAATATATATATTCATTCCAATATAATAGATGTGCATATTCATATTTCCATATATCCATGTGTATGTAGATATATTTATTTATACATATGTTCCTTAAGACACACACGCACAGAAATATATATATTTATATAATATATTATATATATATATTTAAATATATATATAGTATATATAATATATATTATATTATATATATATATATATATTAATATAGTATTAGCTGTGTGTATCCTAAAATGACCTTTACCATTGTTGAATTTATATATAATATATATATATATATATATAAGTATTATATTTATATTATCATATATATATATATATATATATATATATATATATTATATATACTATATTATTATTATGATATATATATATATATATATATATA
>JABUQX010058763.1:57500-61311 GCA_015478945.1 Trachelipus rathkii
GAAGGAGAGAGAGAGAGGAGAGAGAGGAGAGAGAGAGAGGAGAGAGAAGAGAGAGAGAGAGAGAGAGAGAGAGAGAGAGAGAAGAGAAGGAAAGAGAGAGAGGAGAGAACGAGGAAGAGAGAGAGAGAGAAGAGAGAGAGGAGGAGAAGAGAGAGAGAGAAATCAGAGATGAAGAGAGAAAGAGAGAGAGAGAGAGAGAGCTAAACTAGTAATACTATTAAAGGTAATCAAGTGTTTATCATAAAAAAAAAAGAATCAGTATGAGATGAATTTTAAATTCTAATAATTTTTGTGATGAAAAGACTCGTTTTTTTTCTTGCAAGACACTTAGATTAAAAAAAAAATTATCAGGAATTATTTTATTTGCAGAAGTGTGTATTAAAATCCTATTTTTCACACACTATCTAGCAAATTCCAAGCGAGCAGCTTTATTTCACCCACCTCATTCTGCGACAATAGTAATTCATGGAATATGAGCAGATAAGTTAAATATCCCCAAAGTAGTATTTAGGAGCCTACTGCGCCATCAAAAAAAAAAAAAAATACTTATTTATTTTTAAGGTTACTCTTTCATGTTAGAAAGCATAGAAATATAGGTTCTGAAGCAAGGGTTAGAGAAACTAAATATTTACTCTTAACTACAACGCATCACCTACACACCACATCCGGCATTACATTCCCACAACATCACAAAAAATACATATTTTTACAGTTGTGGAAACCCAGAATAATCATCTTCATAGCTCTAAGCTATTTTGTTTCAGTAAGTTTAGAATTATGAAGTATAATTTAAAAAAAGGGCGCAAAAGTAGTAAGATTGTTTTATAGGTATAAAAAAAACGGCGAAAGAGATTAATAAGAGCTTTTTTAATACTTCTGTTTGCAAAAGTTTTAGAGACTTCAGTCACATATCCTCCCAAGGAAACTTCAGTAGGAATTAAGATATCAAAACGATGCTCCTACATTGAGAACTAGAGTATAAATAGGGAAAATACTTTCAAATGTTTTTAAAAATTAAGATAGAGGAAGTTAAAGATATTTTTTAATAAAATTATTTGGCAATATTACTTAATTTTAAAATTATTGTATTGAAGCAGCAGATTAGCAGATAAACTTGTTATTTGATATTTTTAATTATAAGTTCTTCAAAATTCCGGTGGGTTCCTTGTGGGCCACTGACCTTTTCCTCCCACCCCGAAGAGAAAAAAAATAAAAATAACAGATTGATGATTCAGGATAAAAAGGGTACAGATGTACAGATGGAAATATCGATTAAATCTTGAAAAACTTTTGGAAACAAGGTGATGACTGATATCGTTGTAGGCCGCTTTGCATCCAAGGGGAAAAAAATACAAAGTAAAAAAAATAAAAAGATTTCAGAATACGCATTTATATTGAGGAATTTGCACAGGAATTTTATATTGCTCAAGGACTAAGATGGTGCGTGAGGGTAAAAGAATTTTAAAAATGTTTCATTAAAGTGGAATACAGCTAATGCCATACAAATAGCTTTTCCTAAAACGGAAAATAGCAGTTTCAATAAATAATAATATAATAAATAATAATAATAATAATAATAATAATAATAATAATAATAATAACTATAATAATAATATATAATAATAATAATATAATAATAAATAATAATAATAATAATAAATGACTAATGAATAATAATGATAATACATAATAATATAATAATAATATAAATAATAATATATCATAATAATAATAAGTAATAATAATAATAATAATAAATAATGAATTAATAATAATATATAATAATTAATTAATAATAATTATAATATAATAATACATAATAGAGAAGAAGAAGAAGAGAGAAGAAGAAAAAGAAAAGAAGAAGAAAAGAAGAAGATAAAGAGAAGAATGAAAAGAAGTATCAGTTGACAATAATAATAATAAGAAGAAGAAGAAGAAGAAAGAAGCAAGAAGAAGAAGAAAGAAGGAAGAATTATTATTATTATTATTATTAGTATTATATTAATTATTTTATTATTATTATTATTATTTATTATTATATTATTATTTTTATTATTATTAATATTATTATTATTAATGTATTTATTAGAAGAAGAAGAAAGAAGAGAAGAAGAAGAGAAGAAGAGAAAAGAGAAGAAGAAGAGAAGAAGAAGAAGAAGAATGAAGAAGAAGAAGAAGAGCAGAGATAGAAGAGAAGAAGAAAAGTTATATTATTAAATATTTTATTATTATTTTATTATTTATTATTATAATTATTATTATATTATTATTATTATTATTAATTATTATTTTATTAATCATGATTAAGTTATTATTATTATTAATTATTAATATTATTATTATTATTAGAAATTAGTAAAGAATAGAGAGAAGAAGAAGAAGAAGAAAGAAGAAAGAAAAGAAGAAGATAAGAAGAAGAGAGAAGAAGAAAGAAAGGAAGAAGGAAGAAGAAAGGAAGAAGAAGAAGAGAAGAGAATTATTATTAAATTATTAATTATTATTATTTTATTATTATTGATATTTATTATTATATTATTTTTTTTTATTATTATTATTATATTTTATTATATTATTATAATTTATACAATTTTTTTTTTTGTCTTTTTTGTGTCTTACATTTTTTTTTTTTTTCAGTGGCAAGCATTCAGTTAATTGTTAGCCCAGAATTTAACAGTACCTCGAATGTTCCAAATTATTTTTATTCCTGAGGCGCGAGAATCTAGATTCCTGGATGGTGTTTAGCGGAAGAGGCCTGCAGAGGAGAGGCAGCCCCAATTAGGGTAGATTATCTGTATTATTTTCTTTTATTTTCTTTTTAAAAAAAAAAAACAGAAAATAAAATAAAAACGACAAACCTGCTTTCTCTTTCTCAGTCATCATTATAAATTAAATAACAAGATTAAAAAATATAATGATAAATAAAATAAAATTAATAATAATAAAATAATAAATAATAATGAATAGGAATAAAAACAGCTAATAATTTATTAACGGTATATATATTATAAGTATATATATATATACTATTATCTATATATATATATAGTATAATATTTATATATTATAATATATATATAATTATATTATATAATATATTATATATATATATATATATATATATATATATATATAATATATATATGTATATTATAATATATATATATATATATATAATTATATAATTAATATGATATATATATATATTTATATATATATATTATATAATATATTTATATATATATTAAATAATATATTATATTATAAATATAATATTTTATCAAGTTTTTTCCCCAATGTGGAGGAGTTCTTTAAATAATATTTCCTAATTACTTTAGCAATCAAATGTATTTCGTTAAAATAATATAATAAAATAATGAATATCTCATATATCAATATAATAATAAATAATTATAATATAATATATAATAATAATAATAATAATAATATATAATAAATAATATATAATAATAATAAATAATAATATATTTAATAATAATAAAATAATAATAATAATAATAATAATAATATAATAATAATTTAATAATAATATATAAAATAAAATAATATAAAATAATAATAATATTATAATATTTAATATATAATAATAATAATAATATAATAATAGATAATAATAGTGATTGAATAATTATTTAAAAAAATGTTGCGTTATACATCTTAAAATTGAAAAAAAAAAAAAATATCATAAGAAAATAATAAGTAATATAAATAAAAATCATTTGATAGAAGAGTCGTCAATTTTCCTTCGAATAATTTTAAAATAAAAAAAAATCAAAACACTCATTAAAAATTG
>JABUQX010058764.1:0-15000 GCA_015478945.1 Trachelipus rathkii
GGTACCTATAGGATAGAGATAAAGCACCAACATCGCGCCGCAAAGATAGAGGGTCAAGTGAAATGTAAAGTACAGAACAGTTTATAAGCCTTTTGGCCTTTGACTTGACCCGGTCCAAAACTGGGTGAAAAGAGAGCCCCCCCACCCAGATATGAGAGCAGTACTCCATACATGGGCGGATGAGACCCTTGTATAGCTGGAGCAACTGAGAAAAGGGAAAAAAGTCTCGCAGTCTAAACTAAACTTCGTTTCTTTGAGACCGCCCTAGCAACAGTTGTAATGTGAGGTTTCCTAG
This sequence comes from Trachelipus rathkii, assembly GCA_015478945.1. Classification (NCBI taxonomy): domain Eukaryota; kingdom Metazoa; phylum Arthropoda; class Malacostraca; order Isopoda; family Trachelipodidae; genus Trachelipus; species Trachelipus rathkii. The sequence goes on from JABUQX010058764.1 coordinate 296, forward strand.
ACATTTTTTTGTTTATGTTAAGGCCAAGGATGTTATAATGTCAACAGGAGAGACGAGAGAACCGTCGAAAGAGATAGGAAAGTTAGGTGTTTTGGAGAAGGAGATTTGTAGAAGTTGGGGTTTTAAAGAATTGAATTTCACAAGGTTGAGACAACCCCATCCAAAAATTCTATCCAGATCAGCGAGAATAGAATCGGAAAGATTAAGACGAGAGGCAATTCTAGAAGTAAAAGAGGGAGCAGAATTTATGAGTTGAAGAATGAAGGGTCAAGTCATCGGCATATGAGTGGATAGATTTAGAGGTGCAGGAGTTCGGAGTTAGAGAAATAAGGTAAGGTTTTGATTTACATTACAACTAGGCCATAATTGTAACTGATCTTTGTTTAATTTAACTTTGCTGTAATTGATATGAACTGCTTTCTTTGAATGTTGTATAACTGCCTGGAAGCCATTTGAGGAAATGTTTATGCCTTTCATGCATATTTTACAAAACATTTTGCTTTCTGACTGTTTCTTTCTCCACTCACTAATTTTGAAGCCTTGAGGATCAGTTATATCCAACCAAGACATTTGAAACTTACGTCTTCCCATCTTCAAAAATTTCAAATTTCAAAAAACTTTATTCAATTATTATTTAAAATTATTTTAAACAACCTGAAAATTAAAAATTTAAACAAATTATTTACCTATGTTTTCCAGTTCTTGGGTTCAATAAACTGTCTTTTAGTTAAACCACATTTTTAATTCAGTCACAGGTAAAACAGAAGAAAAAGATATCTCTAAGTAACCTATTTGCCCCAAAAAAAAGTGAAGAAAAGTGAAAAAAAGTGTAAAATTGCTTAAAAAAGTGAAAAAAAATGACTAATATAAAAAAAGTGTAAAAAAAAGTGAAAAAAGTGTACCACTACAAGCCCTGGGGCTACTATCACCATTTTTCCATGACGGATTGCTAATTGCGGGCCGCTTTGATCTTTGCTAATTGCAGGGCTACCATCTTTACTATCCACGGGACCCTTTATTTCTGAGCTGCTTTCTTCAAGCTTGTTCCTTTTCCCTCTGTCAAGTGCTTTCGCAGAAGAACGGAACTCGATCCTCTTGCAACAACTTCAGACAGAACAACAAAGTTCAGTAGTAACCGATTGTTCTCGTTTGCATCCTCTTTTCATACACACACTAACCTTCTTGTTCCAGGTAGTAACTAACACTTACACTGGAACTCGAACAATTATCGGTTTGTTCTCTAATTTAATTAGAGGCAAACCTATAGATATCCGCTATCAGATTTCTTAGCTTCTTCCTCCCCATAAGTTAAATTTAATAAACGTCAATATTTTAAAACGTTTTTGTTTTTCCCCCATTGACGATTTCCATTCTGACCTTACCTTTTCAAGGAGGGGTCTTCAAGGAGGATCGACATCACGGGAAGTTCACCGAGTGTTGCAGGGGAAACGATTTAGATAGTTCAGGTAATAATAATGCGGTAGTCGTTAGGAGAAAGTATGCTAACCTTGAGCTAAGGTGGTGGGGTAGATAACAGACTAGCTACCTAGCAGAACTAACTGACTAACCTCTTAACACTTTTATAGTAATAGATAGATAGTAGATATACTAACAGACTAATTTTTCCTTCTATCAGAATTAATCCATTAATCAATTTAACCTTGTCCCTTCTAGCTTCTGATTTCAGTCGCTGTCTTAGTTTCTGATTGCACTTTCTAAATTTATTGGGTGGTTTGGGACTCAGGCTCAGTACTAATCCGGGATTTCTTTTCGTTTGGGCGCGCCAAAATTCCTTAGTTGGGTTCATCCGAGTGCACCCTCACTCTCCCCTACATACTCTTTAAATTTAGTTGGCGCCCGAACAGGGACATGATCTTTTTGTAGAATAATAGTAGTTATAGTACCTGTAGATACTGCATACAAATCAGTCTCGAACTCTGCAGCAGGAATAATTCCCTTTCAAATCTGTCGTTCGAGTTCCAGGTATAGAATACAGCTTGTTAAAAACAGACTTAGCCTCCTTTTTCCTTACAACACCTCTTATCTCTTATCATTCCTCATTTATAGTTATTTTTTTTGTGAAATATATATTCACTAACCCTAATGACGTCCTTAAACAGGTTTTCAGAATTGGGGGGTGATGGGGAGAATTCGGGAGGTGATGAGGTTGAGAGCAGGCATACTGTGGGAGCAGTAGGTGGTTTGGTGAATGTTAGTGGTGATATTGAGGAAGAGGAAATGCCTCCACCTACTCAACAGGATATGTTGAGATTCATTAAAGAAAAGGAGGAGAAAAAAGATAAAAACCGACGAGGTTCTCCAGTACCTCGCAATTCTCCACCTCCACAAACTTGAGAGCAGAGGGATCGAAGAGATCCACAAGTAGTTCAACAGATGACAGACATTGTAGACCCTATGAACATGCCTCTTTAGGAGTTCATGTCTTTGTTAATATATTACTGTAATTTATTATATTTCACCAATGTTCATTTAATTATTTGTAAGCTTATGGAGGTTTTATGTCTTTTATAGGAGAACTTTTCTCCATTCATCTACAACATAAAACCCTCACAGACAAATTACCATTTGCTAGGGTAGGTTTTTTTTATTGTATTTGCTTATTTTTCTTATTGTCACTTAGTCAATTAGTTCACTTAATCTTTGTTATTTTGTTAATTTACTTAGTTATAAAATCCTGAATATCTGTTATATAGTTTTCAATTTAAATTCATTAATAGTTTAATTGTAGTTAATTCAGTTATATTTTATGGAATTATCTAACTGTGGTGTATATTCCCACAGGTTTTATGAATTGGGCCTAAAGTCCCAATTTAACGTTTATTACTTGGTCTTTTTATGTATTAGGATTAAAGTCCCGCTATAATTTCATCTGGAACATCTTTCGGTTTTGGACAAACTTTTGTCTTGGGCTTAGTTTTGTTCTTTTGAGTAATTCTATCCCTTGGACTAATTTTTGTTGGAACTGGGGATTTTCTTTCATAGTGGATTCATCGAGCTGTGTTTAAAAAGATAAGCTGAATTCTTATCTCACTAACATCTCATACTTTAGATCATTTATTTTTAAAAGTTCTTAATGGATCAGTAGCTATATAAGGCAAAGTCAATTTCAAGATTCACCATTGTATTTATTTGTTTTTTTTTGTTTATATTTTCCATAGAAATGATTCTGGATTTTTACCATTTCCCAGAATCTCATAATGATAAAGCATTTAAGATGTAAATATAGATTGTACATAAAGCAAACTTAAATATGTCCTTTTTGTAAATATTTCCACACTTCATTGATTCCTTTACTTTGTAAATAAAAGTAAGAAAATATCTTCTTTTCATTATCCATCATCTTAATTATTTGTATTTTTCTTTGCATTGGTCAGATATTTTCTTCACTTCTTAGTATCATCTGCTTTCACTATGTGTTCCTATATATCTTCAGAAGAACTTCATAACCGTCGACATTTGCTGTTATTATTTGTTCCATTTGCTTCTCTTTTCTCTTTTTCAAGTTACATCATTGTTATCTTTCTTTTCGTCTCTGATATTCTCTTTCAGATGATTTACTGTAGATGTTAAAGGTACACGAGCAGTCCCTGTGACAACCCGCGTTAGAAGAAAATCTAAGTTCTACATTATCCGGCGGCCACGGAGGGGAAATTAAACAGCTTCGCCTGTTTTTCCGATTAATTTCTTTTTTCTATCAGATCTTTAATCAAGACTCTTATCAACGGAAGGCCATCTGGTCTTGAATTGACGTGTTAGGTGGTCAGTCAAACTCTTCGGGGGTACGCGCTTGTCAGAAATTATCTCCCTCCATTTTTCTGATTAAGTTCCTGCCTGAATAAAAACCACATAAGAGATTGAACACCGACCCTCCCTTACATACCATTAATTTAAGTGGCGCCCGAACAGGGACTGTTCGGGGTTGTGCCTACTTCATCTAATTGAATGGAAATTAAATAAAGGAACCAATGTACTTTCATTGTAAATAATTTATTATAATTAGCTTTTCATTGATAAATATTTACAATGTGTGTCCTTGAAGTGACTTTGCTTTACTTTAAATTGAATTAAATTCATTAATAGATAAAAAAATTTATATAGGATTTGACTAACATAGCTGAAGCCTAATAGTGTATGTTAGGAATTTAGAAACCAAAGGTTTCATAAACTGATAAAACTGAAATTAAAGTTCTTTTTCTATTTTTCTGTTTAAAATTAGTTAGTTTTGTAATCTTAAGTTATTTGTAGTATAATTATAGTGTAATATATTATTTATAGATTATAGGTAGGTTATCATGGCCTCTAACATTGACAAAGAAAGTCAGGATCGCCTTGCCCAGTTTATAGCAACTGAGCATGAGCCTCATGAGTTCATGATACAAATGCCACCTGTAACCATAACACCTTCAGGGGATGAGTTAATCCCTGCTACTCACGTTTCTAATATAATCGGCGGATTAAACAATCAGCTCCTTAATTTGCAATAACAAGCTCAGGCTTTGGCAAATGGATAATCTAATGCGGGTATGAATGTACCCATACCCGATAATGATAGTGTAAAACCTAATAAAAAAAATTCACAAGTAGCAGCACCAAATACACAAAGCCGTCCTCAACGGAAATCGTGGAGTGCGGATGCGGATAGACGGTCGCGTACCGACAAATATTCCATACAAGAAATTCCAGAATTTAAACCTAAACCTATGAGTAAAAATGTATATAGAGAGGAAATTCACACAGAACCAGCGGTCAGTAGTAGTTCCACAGTGGTGGAAACATCGACATTACACGGAGATCGTGTTTGGTCAACTCCTAAGATGACAACTGATCCAATTTATAGATTAGATAAGGATAATGACATGGAAAGGAATCCACCTTAAAATTCTAGTTATTTTTCCGACTCAAGTTCCACCTCGAAACGACATTATCCAACAACAAATTAGTCTAATAATGCAAGCCGTTCTATTACTCACTAAATTAGTGAAGAATTCTCAGAAAACAAAGTCCTAGATCCCGGCAAGTATAAATACGAAGCCGACCAGGATTTAATTCAGTACTTAACACATTTTGAGGCATATTGTTCACACAATTACCCAAAATTCCCCACAACAATGGCTAAGATATTTAGGAAGGCAGCTTGAAGGCTCCTTCTTACAACTATATAATCTCGTAATCAAAAACGATCGTAACTACTACTCAGTAAAAACAACTTTGATTAAATGGTTCCGACAGGAAGAAAAAAGGAAGGATGAATACAGACTTAAGGCGTATCACTCGGCAGTAGTAACTAAAGGTGAGAGTATACGCATGTTTGTGTTACAACTTGAACAGCTAGATACTAAAGCATATAATGGCCTTGATATGCGAGAGCATAACTCCCTTAGAGAAGCTTTTCTCCTTAGCTTACCTCCTTATGTGGAAAAGAAGATTAGAGAATATCTTTTAGAAAATGAAGACGATTCTGATAAACGAGTACCATGGGAGAAAGTCGTATCATTAGCGGACAAATACGATCACGAATTTTACAAAGGTATAGTAGCATTGCCTATGCTCCTTCCAAAAACAGATTCTAAACCAGCGGACACTAAGAACAAGACTACATACAGATATTGACCTAAATGAGACAATACAAATAGATGTTGTAAAACTGAGCTGGCAGATGTACTAAATAACAAGAAAAAAGAGAGTAATCAAGCTCGTCAAAATGAACCTAACCCTATATATAACAACACTAATAGAACTAGAAATATAGAATATAGTAGAAATAATGGATACAATGTAAATAATAGAAACTCATATGGATTCAACCAGAATAGAGGAAGACAATTCCAAAACTCAAACGGAAATTCGAGGGTAACAAAATCTTACAGATCACAGGAAGATAGGAGTCATCTGTGGTGTCATTACTGCGACATCCAAGGTCACATCATGGATGATTGTTATAAATACCTAGGAATATGTTCCTACTGTAAGAGAGGATATATCAGAAGTGAATGTAGATCATATGGATTGAATTTTCAGCAGAGCTCACCATCCCAATACAACCGCAAGTGTCCTTTTTGCAAAGGTCCGCACGCGGGTATCAAGTGTCCTACTAGAATAGATAATCGGAATTCAAATCGGCAGCAACAAAATAATAGCTCACCACCTTCCCCTCAACCTCAGTCTCAATGGGCAATTAGTAAAAATTTACCAGAAACCAAAATGGTTACCACAAGTAACAATAATACTGTAGTTCAGACCCAACGGCTAGATAAAAATCAGAGGAAATATATAGATCATTGTGCGTGGTGTTTGAAGGGACATTACGAGGGACAGTGTATGGGTGAGGAAGAACCTGTCGCTCGTAGTCGTCGGCATTCTTTAAACTCAATAGCTCCACAGGAATGAGCCAACCTGTGGAGAATCTCTCTAAGGATTCTAAAGTTACAACTAGATTAGAAAGTAGTGAGGCTCCTATGAGTAATACAGAACATAAATCGGACCATGTTAGTGTGGATAAAAACCCCTCCGGAATTGTACCTATTAGAATATGTCAAGGTAAAGTAGAACCTCTTATAATTTGTGTGGCCTTAGAAGCAAACAGCTCAGCTTCTTTTGGGTGTTTAGTGGACAGTGGTGCGGGCATGAGCCTGATTAGTTCAGACGTGTTGAAAGATCTCAAGAATATTGATGTATTACCTACAGCAGACATAGGGGTAACTGCTGTTAGTGGCTTGCAGAAGAATTGTGTGGTTCCCGTACAATCGTACCTTGTGTTACCATTAATTTTTGAAAATGGTCATTGTACGCCTCCCACGCCTTTTCTAGTGGTTCCTGCCGAGCATATGCCCCAGTTGCTCGTCTTGGGCGCATCGGTGATGCGCGAAAACGGCCTTCTTCCGGACCTTAATAGAGGACTTGTGTGTCGTAAGGAAGATAATAGTTTTGAAAAGGTTGACTCGGACTTTGCTTTTCGACTACCTTTCTTTAATTGTGTCACCGCTCATTCTGTTGTTGTTTCTCCTAAGTCATGTACATTTGTGGATATAAAGACAAATTTGAAAAGAAATGGTGATAATTTGGTCATCTTTCAACCAGAGGGAACATTGATGGTTTATCCAGTATCAGGGATCATTAATTTGAAGGTTCCACATCCGAAGGTTGCCATAATGAATACCTCAGAGAAAAAAACAGTCATCGGAAAATTATTATCGTTGACCGAAGAGGATAATGCTTTACAACCAAGTGTCAAACATGTAACATTTAGTGATAATAGTAGTAGTAGTAGTTCAAACAATTGATGGAATAGGACTAAATTGGACGAAGAATTTGGAATTCCCACATTGCCTATCTCCGAAGAACAAAAGCTCCAACTCATACGGATTTTAATAAAACACCAGGATGTACTAAGCACTGACGATGATGTGGGTGTGGCAACCAACATCACACACACAATTGACCTGGAACATTACAGACCCGTTCATCTTCCAATACGACAGTTCCAAGGCCCATTAGCACAAGAAATCGAGAAGCAGTGCCGGGAATTATTAGATCAGAATATAATTCGCCCAAGTAAGTCCCCTTATTCGGCTCCTGTTGTCCCCGTCCGAAAACCTGATGGTAAACTCAGACTATGCATTGATTATCGGAAGCTCAATGATATTACAAAAGCAGATTCTTTTCCTCTCCCCAACCTCATAGACATGATCTATAACATGTATGGGCACAAGTATTTTTCCACCATAGATCTTGTGAGAGGATACGACCAAGTTTCCATGGAGCCGGATAGCATAGAGAAAACGGCCTTTGCTACACCATTCGCCCAGTACGAATATCTCAAGATGCCTTTTGGAGTTAAGAACGGACCGGCCACCTTCCAACGGGGGATGATGATGGCGTTGGCCGAATTACCTTGGTCAAATGTCATGGTCTATCTTGATGACATCATCGTGCTGGGACACACCTTCGAAGAACATCTCGAGATTCTAGAACAAGTATTAATAGCTTTAAAGAAGAATGGTTATAAATTAAAGCCTAGCAAGACACGATTGTGCCGTTTAGAAGTAGAGTTCCTAGGTCATAAGATCTCTGACAAAGGAATTCTACCCTTGGAAAAGAACATCAGAGGAGCATTGGAATTCCCCATACCGTCAACTGTAAAAGAACTTCAACAATTTCTCGGAATGATTAATTTCTACAGGAGACATTCCGAATTGCTCGCAAATTAGCAAACCGTTATCGTGTCAGACCGCCTTCAATGCCCTTAAAGAAGCCCTTGTTCATCCTTGTCTCTTAGGCTTTTCCAATTATGATTTGGATGCGTCTCCATTGGAACTCCACGTGGATGCGTCAGACATTGGTGCAGGAGCCTGTCTGTCTCAAATACAAGGAGAAAGAAGACCAATCGCATTCATCTCCATGGCATTTAACCAGGCCCAGAAAAACTATGGAATTATAGATAAGGAGTTGACGGCCTTGCGATGGGCGGTTAAGTACTTACGTCCTTTCCTGCGGGGCATTAAATTCGTCATATATACCGACCACATGCCTCTTATTTACCTTCAGAGCATGAGCTTGGTTGATGGCCGTCTTGCCCACACTATGGAGGAATTAAATGGATTTGAATTCGAAATCAGACATATCGCAGGAAAAAGTAATGTAGTGGCTGACGCCTTGTCCCGCTCTCCAAGTGAATCATGTTCAGATGTGGACCATTCAGTAGAAACCATCGGTGATCAGCCTAGCGAATCCATCCCTGAGGGTTTCTCCTCAGTTGAGGTAGCCGGGGGTGGTGACGCATTGCATAAATGTTTTTCTTTGTGTTTATATGGAACTCCAGACCATCACTTGGAAATTAGAACCACACTAGCTGATGTGCTTCAGAAACATCTCCTGAAATATTATTTACAAGGAAAAAAGGTAATGAAACAAATTCGCCTTCTGGGATACCCAGGGCAATTTCCTTTACCAGAAATTATCGATGTTTTGTGACACGTATAAGGCCTGGGTAGCAGTTTATTATAGTGACCTATATCCTCTTATTCCCGGAGAACGATATAAGGACCATCAGAGGTTTTATATAAGATGTCTTGGAGGTATCCATTACAATGTGTTACAACCTATGGATATCCAAAAAGAAGAATCAAAAGAACAGAGAAAAAGGTGAAATGGATTCTTCTTAGTTAAAGTTGTATTGTATATATGTAAATATGGAAAATTTAACAATGGAATTATATATTGAAAAATAAAGAGAAATTGAGAACTAGGTTTCTATCAAGTTTTTATTCAGTAATTCATTTGTTGGACGCACTGTCTTGAAAAATGAAGATTTTCTTTCATAGTTCTTTGTGTATTTGTGCTGTGATGTTTATCATTGATTTAGCGTCGCAAATATATTGTAAGTATATTTTTTATTTTGTAAATATTAATACCTATAACGATTAATATGATATTCACCGCCGCGCAAATTAAATAGTCAAATAATAGTTTTTGGAAAATTTTTGTTTCTTTTATTCGATTGCTTATTGAAAAAATTTAAATGTTCTGAACGAAAAGATTTTATCAAATTTTTGAATTAATAAATTTTTATGTTATGTATCAATTGCATTAGGAAACTTAAGTTAGGTAACGTAATTGTTAAGTCAATGAAAATACTTTTTGTTTTGATTATTGTTATAGAATCAATTACTTATGAAATAAATGTGCGTCATATAAACTCTTAGAAATGAAATGTGCATTAAATTTGAAAAATCAGAAAATCAAAATTGTTGTCCAGATAAGTTGATAAATTCTTGAAAATACCCCCTTGAAATTTTATTCTGATGCTCTGTTAAAATTTTTTTTTTGTAAATAATTTTTTTTTTAAATTCAAAATTTAGTCTCTGAACCCTGATTGATGGTGATATGGTTGCAATGGGTCTATCAAGATGTGTCAAATTAAAATTTTATTTTAAATATGAAGTTACTGTCCTATCGACTGTCCATAATAAATGAAAACGAAATCACAAAAAATATAACAAGTATAATCGAGACTGTCCAGAATAGGAAATAGGATTATTGTTTTTTTTTAGGATTAGAAATGAAATTTATATAGTTTATATGAGTCTGTACAGCTTAACTTTATTAGGTGTTAATTTACCAGCTTACTAGCTTATTAGGTCTATTAGTTTAAAGAATTAAAAATTTATCAGAATATTATTTTTCGAAAATATAGATTAAAACCTATAATGACATAACAATTCATATATTAGAATATGCTAAGTGCATCCATGTATAGGCTAGGTATATAGATAGCTGTCTATCCTTTCCTACCCTATCCTGTCACACACTATCCTTCATATAAATCTTCGACTGTATTTCTTTTCCAATTAAAGAAAGAAATTAATAATAAAGTCCCTTTTTGAATTTTTTTTTAATTATCTATCCTTAAACCTTATTACTGTTAATACACTTCTCTGAAAACTGCACTTTTATTGAATTTGTTAATTAAACAACATTTTTTTTTTTTATTTCCAAATTGTTTATTTTTTTTTTTTTTTTTTTTTATCTCTTATCTCTTTTGTCCTTTGCTTATTAAATGTTTTTGCTTACCCTGAAAACAGCAATCTTGTGAAAAGCGATCTAGATATGGGCAGTAGATAGACTACACCCTTTAGACAAATGTTAACGTAGAATCACACATGAAAATACCCCAGGTTCAGCTCAAATATTATATGGAAAAATGTTTGTTGGTTCTTAAATAAAAAAGTTGCAATTAAATTTTTAAATTCAAAAATTGAAATTAACTAAAATTAAAATTTGTTTTCAAGTTCATTTTTCTCTGAGTCCATTGGGACCTTTCCTAAATATTTGATCTGAGTTTGGGTTTGTTGATGAAAAAACATTATAACTGGTATTGATCATTATATTTTTCCTTCCAGTAATTCCAGTATGCCCAGCTTATTAATGATTGGTACGAGCCAGCTGGCTATTTTTGACAAGAATCGACGGATGCTGTTGGAGCAGTATAATTTGCAGCTCGTCACAGATATTAAGTCGGGACGAAGGATACAAGAGTCTATATATTCATAATGTCACAAGACATAGACTTCCTTGTTATATGGGCTCTGTATCCTCTCGCCTGGAAAAAAACAGACTATCTACAGCGGAGATTATTCTACAACTGTCATTGCTCCTGTCCCTGACTTTTCTGTTGACGATGTTCCCCAAATCATGGAACAGATTACCACTCATGCACTGAGCTGTAATCCATTGGCTAGGGTGTATCTCATTATCCCCACTATTAAGGATATGTACGCCTACAACCAGACTCGAATCACACGTACTTGGGGAGTAGAATATGAAAACTGTCTTGAACATCATCCAAGTTTAAACCCCTATGCCATGCGGGAACATTCCATCAAATGTTTTAACAAATTGGAAGATATCGGTTTCAACAAAAATGTCAAATATATGTGGACCAATAAGATCTGTTTAATGGGAAACCACGTCTTAAACCATTATTATTGGACTGAAAAGAAACACGAAACGACCCTAATCTCTGACGGACTCCATGTCAACTTCACCTTAATGATGTTCATGGAGAAATTCCAGGGATTCTTCATTGTCAAGAAGATCACCGTGCAACAGAAAACACCCTCCAATGAACCCTCTAATAAACGCTTATGCACTAGTTCCCCACTTCGCAGACCATTTCCCATTTCCCAAGAAAAAAAGAAGATAATTGCCCAAGTTATTAAACCTCCTGATGAAGCACAAACCTCCACTTCCATAAAACGAACAGTTATTGAAGTACCAATAGAAGAAGCCACTTCTCCAATTCCCATAATAACCTCCCGACCTAGTACTTCAGGATCTCGAATATCATTATCGGAAGAATCTTTTCTAATGGTACCTGAATTTACTTTGAACCCCATGACCCCAGAATACGTACCACAAGATCCTCTACCTACGGTTCCTTTTCCCTCTACAGTAACTGTTCCCTACTTCGATGTAAATACACCACCTCCTTGGTATCCCTCTTCAAGTTCTTCTAGAATGTCTGTGATGTCTCCCTGTTTTAGTGCTCAACTTAGTGCTTCACAAACAAGCCAAAATAATTCTTCACTTCCCCTTGTTTCCCACCGTGAAGAAATCAGGTCAGGCCTTCAAGTAATAATGTCAAAAATTTCATATACAAACATGTCTGAACCTCAAAGACAATACTTTTTTGATGAACTTCATTCCCTAGTTGATGAAGAGCAAAGAGTGCAGAATTCGGCTTGTCCCCATACTAAATAATAAAATGTATATTTGTAAAATTCCCCTGAAAATTTGTGATAAAATAAAATATTAGTCCAAACATTTATTAATAGTACAAATACTGTAATAATAGTACAATAATGTAAAATAGATATTTTTGTATTTCTTTATATAATTTTGTATTTATTTTTTCTTTCAAATGGATTTAAAAATAAAGTTTTTTCGATGAAATTAAATAAATTTTCAACTATATTAGGAAATTTCATAATCGTCGATATTTAATTAAATACTTTACATATTTATATTGTAGAAATATTATAAAAAGCTGATTTATTGATTTTCTGTTATGATATTATATTTTATTTTTGTTATATTATATTTTTTTTCACATGGATTTAATTTTAGTACTTTTTTCTTTATAATATATGGTTTTATATCGTTACTTGACCTTGCCTTGGAAATGAATTGAATATATATTCCACTTTTGTATTAATACTGTAATTATTATATTAGTTTAGTAAATAATAGAAATGTTTTCAAATTAAAATATTAAGGTACTCTGATCAGATCAAATAATTCTTAGATATATTCATATTTCATAGTAAAATAAATTGTAGTTATCTCTTGCTTTAGAATTTAAACTTTAAATAAAATATTTATCTGTTTGTATATAGTATAATATGAGCAATTATGAAAGTATAGAATTTACATCTTTCCGACTAAATCGTTGCCTCTGTGAAAATCATTATGATTGATTAGTAGCGGAGGCATAGATTTAGTGCGGGGGATGTAAGGGGGATCATTTTCCTCCACAAAACCCATTTTACATATCTGAGAAATAGATGATAGATATTTAATGTTAAGGAAGAATGGTTTTGTTTTTGTTTTGTTTTTATCATAATGATATGCACCAAAACCGAAACTTAGAAAGATAAAGTGTTTTTGTTTATTTTATTATTAGAATGTTCCAATAGAATGGCCCAATTTAATTGGTACCACACTATTGACGTTGCCTCCTTTGCTGACAAAAGGATACCACATACTTGAAGAAGTTAAGATTTTATATTTATGTGGATTATAGCTTCTTTTCTTTATAGATATGTGTTGTTGCTCCATTGTGATTTTGTATGGTTTATCTTTTTCTTTTATCACTCTACAGCTCTAGACCAGACTGTCCCCAGGCTTTTGCATACACCCTCGAGGAGGGATTTTCATTATAATCCCCTAGGGTAAGCCATACTTCAATGTTCATTCAATTTTTTATGTTTATTGGTTTATTGCTATGGAGCAAATTTAACTAATTATATTTCATATGCCTGTTGCTTATATTCCAACAGGTGCTAATTGCGGGACCTGTTTGCTATTCACGGGGCTACTATCACCATTTTTCCATGACGGATTGCTAATTGCGGGCCGCTTTGACCTTTGCTAATTGCGGGGCTACCATCTTTACTATCCGCGGGACCCTTTATTTCTGAGCTGCTTTCTTCAAGCTTGTTCCTTTTCCCTCTGTCAAGTGCTTTCGCAGAAGAACGGAACTCGACCCTCTTGCAACTTCAGACAGAACAACAAAGTTCAGTAGTAACCGATTGTTCTCGTTTGCATCCTCTTTTCATACACACACTAACCTTCTTGTTCCAGGTAGTAACTAACACTTACACTGGAACTCGATCAATTATCGGTTTGTTCTCTAATTTAATTAGAGGAAAACCTATAGATATCCGCTATCAGATTTCTTAGATTCTTCCTCCCCATAAGTTTAATTTAATAAACGTCAATATTTTAAAACGTTTTTGTTTTCCCCCCGATTGAAGAATTCAGCTCTGACTTACCTTTTCAAGGAGGGGTCTTCAAGGAGGATATGAATCACGGGAAGTTCACCGAGTGTTGCAGGGGAAACGATTTAGACAATTCAGGTAATAATAATGCGGTAGTCGTTAGGAGAAAGTATGCGAACCTTGAGCTAATGTGGTGGGGTAGATAACAGACTAGCTAACTAGCAGAACTAACTGACTAACCTCTAACACTTTTATAGTAATAGATAGATAGTAGATATACTAACAGACTAACTTTTCCTATCAGAATTAATCCATTAATCAATTTAACCTTGTCCCTTATAGCTTCTGATTTCAGTCGCTCTTAGTTTCTGATTGCACTTTCTAAATTTATTGGGTGGTTTGGGATTCAGGCTCAGTACTACTAATCTGGGATTTCTTTTCGATTGGGCGCGCCAAAATTCCTTAGTTGGGTTCATCCGAGTGCACCCTCACTCTCCCCTACACTGGAGACCCTCCCTGGAGGGGGGGAAAATAGTCCTACAATGTCATTCCCCGGAAGGCCGAGAGACCCCGACTCCTGTCATCTTTGCGGTCAGTCATTGGGTACTCTTTAGCTTTAAACACCAGTCTAGGGACCGACCGGGGTGGGAATTTTGCCGGGGCCGGGGTTAGCTAAAATTAGAAATG
>JABUQX010058764.1:20000-32500 GCA_015478945.1 Trachelipus rathkii
TATTTAAAGTTTAAATTCTAAAGCAAGAGATAACTACAATTTATTTTACTATGAAATATGAATATATCTAAGAATTATTTGATCTGATCAGAGTTCTTTAGTATTTTACTTTGAAAACATTTCTATTAATTACTAACAAATATACTAATTACAGTATTAATACAAAGTGAAATATATATTCAATTCATTTCCAAGGAAAGGTCAAGTAACAATATACAATGTATTATAAAGAAAAAAGTACTAAAATTAAATCAATGTGAAAAAAAAAAAAATATAACAAAAAGAAAATATAATATCATAATATCAGAAACTTTCGATAAATCAGCTTTTTATAATATTTCTACAATATAAATATATAAAATATTTAAATATATATCGACGATTATGAAATTTACTAATGTAGTTGAAAATTTATTTATTTCATCGAAAAGACTTTATTTTTAAATCCATATGAAAGAAAAAAATATATATACAAAATTATATAAAGAAATACAAAAATATCTATTTTACATTATTGTACTATTATTAAAGTATTTGTACTATTATTAAATGTTTGTACTAATATTTTATTTTATCACAAATTTTCAGGGGAATGCTAACAAATGTACATTTTATTATTTAGTATGGGGACAAGCCGAATTTTGCACTCTTTGCTCTTCATCAACTAGGGAATGAAGTTCATCAAAAAAGTATTGTCTTTGAGGTTCAGACATGTTTGTATATGAAATTTTTTGACATTGTCACTTGAAGGCCAGACCTGATTTCTTCAGTGGGAAACAAGGGAAAGTGAAGAATTATTTCGGCTTGTTTGTGAAGCACTAAGTTGAGCACTAAAATAGGGAGACATCACAGACATTCTAGAACTTGAAGAGGGATACCAAGGAGGTGGTGTATTTACATCGAAGTAGGGAACAGTTTCTGTAGAGGGAAAAGGAACAGTAGGTAGAAGTTCTTGTGGTACGTATTCTGGAGTCATGGAGTTCGAAGTAAATTCAGGTACCATTAGAAAAGATTCTTCTGATAACGATATTCTAGATCCTGAAGTACTAGGTCGGGAGGTTATTATGGGAATTGGAGAAGTGGCTTCTTCTATTGGTACTTCAATAACTGTTCGTTTTATGGAAGTGGAGGTTTGTGCTTCATCAGGAGGTTTAATAACTTGGGCAATTATCTTCTTTTTTTCTTGGGAAATGGGAAATGGTCTGCGAAGTGGGGAACTAGTGCATAAGCGTTTATTAGAGGGTTCATTGGAGGGTGTTTTCTGTTGCACGGTGATCTTCTTGACAATGAAGAATCCCTGGAATTTCTCCATGAACATCATTAAGGTGAAGTTGACATGGAGTCCGTCAGAGATTAGGGTCGTTTTGTGTTTCTTTTCAGTCCAATAATAATGGTTTAAGACGTGGTTTCCCATTAAACAGATCTTATTGGTCCACATATATTTGACATTTTTGTTGAAACCGATATCTTCCAATTTGTTAAAACATTTGATGGAATGTTCCCGCATGGCATAGGGGTTTAAACTAGGATGATGTTCGAGGAAATTTTCATAGGCTACTCCCCAAGTACGCATGAGACGAGTCTGGTTGTAGGCGTACATATCCTTAATAGTGGGGATAATGAGATACACCCTAGCCAATGGATTACAGCTCAGTGCATGAGTGGTAATCTGTTCCATGATTTGGGGAACATCGTCAACAGAAAAGTCAGGGACAGGAGCAATGACAGTTGTAGAATAATCTCCGCTGTAGATAGTCTGTTTTTTCCAGGCGAGAGGATACAGAGCCCATATAACAAGGAAGTCTATGTCTTGTGACATTATGAATATATAGACTCTTGTATCCTTCGTCCCGACTTAATATCTGTGACGAGCTGCAAATTATACTGCTCCAACAGCATCCGTCGATTCTTGTCAAAAATAGCCAGCTGGCTCGTACCAATCATTAATAAGCTGGGCATACTGGAATTACTGGAATGAAAAATATAATGATCAATACCAGTTATAATGTGCTTTTTCATCAACAAACCCAAACTCAGATCAAATATTTAGGAAAGGTCCCAATGGACTCAGAGAAAAATGAACTTGAAAACAAATTTTAATTTTAGTTAATTTCAATTTTTGAATTTAAAAATTTAATTGCAACTTTTTTATTTAAGAACCAACAAACATTTTTCCATATAATATTTGAGCTGAACCTGGGGTATTTTCATGTGTGATTCTACGTTAACATTTAATGTATCTATCTACTGACATTACTCAAATTGCTGTTTCAGGGTAAGCAAAACATTTAATAAGCAAAGGACAAAAGAGATAAAAAAAAAAAAAAAAAAAAAAAAAAAAATCAGCAATTTGGCATTACTACTAAAAGATGTTGTTTCATTAGCAAATTCAATAAAAGTGCAGTTTTCAGAGAAGTGTATTAACAGTAATAAGGTTTAAGGATAGATAATTAAAAAAAAATTCAAAAAGGGACTTTATTATTAATTTCTTTCTTTAATTGGAAAAGAAATACAGTCGAAGATTTATATGAAGGATAGTGTGTGACAGGATAGGGTAGGAAAGGATAGACAGCTATCTATATACCTAGCCTATACATGGATGCACTTAGCATATTCTAATATATGAATTGTTATGTCATTATAGGTTTTAATCTATATTTTCGAAAAATAATATTCTGATAAATTTTTAATTCTTTAAACTAATAGACCTAATAAGCTAGTAAGCTGGTAAATTAACACCTAATAAAGTTAAGCTGTACAGACTCATATAAACTATATAAATTTCATTTCTAATCCTAAAAAAAAACAATAATCCTATTTCCTATTCTGGACAGTCTCGATTATACTTGTTATATTTTTTGTGATTTCGTTTTCATTTATTATGGACAGTCGATAGGACAGTAACTTCATATTTAAAATAAAATTTTAATTTGACACATCTTGATAGACCCATTGCAACCATATCACCATCAATCAGGGTTCAGAGACTAAATTTTGAATTTAAAAAAAAAATTATTTACAAAAAAAAAATTTTAACAGAGCATCAGAATAAAATTTCAAGGGGGTATTTTCAAGAATTTATCAACTTATCTGGACAACAATTTTGATTTTCTGATTTTTCAAATTTAATGCACATTTCATTTCTAAGAGTTTATATGACGCACATTTATTTCATAAGTAATTGATTCTATAACAATAATCAAAACAAAAAGTATTTTCATTGACTTAACAATTACGTTACCTAACTTAAGTTTCCTAATGCAATTGATACATAACATAAAAATTTATTAATTCAAAAATTTGATAAAATCTTTTCGTTCAGAACATTTAAATTTTTTCAATAAGCAATCGAATAAAAGAAACAAAAATTTTCCAAAAACTATTATTTGACTATTTAATTTGCGCGGCGGTGAATATCATATTAATCGTTATAGGTATTAATATTTACAAAATAAAAAATATACTTACAATATATTTGCGACGCTAAATCAATGATAAACATCACAGCACAAATACACAAAGAACTATGAAAGAAAATCTTCATTTTTCAAGACAGTGCGTCCAACAAATGAATTACTGAATAAAACTTGTTAAAACCTTTCTCAATTTCTCCTTTATTTTTCCAATATTCCAATTCCATTGTTAAATTTTCCATATTTACATATATACAATACTTAACTTTAACTAAGAAGAATCCATTTCACCTTTTTCTCTGTTCTTTTGATTCTTCTTTTTGGATATCCATAGGTCGTAACACATTGTAATGGATACCCCCAAGACATCTTATATAAAACCTCTGATGGTCCTTATATCGTTCTCCGGGAATAAGAGGATATAGGTCACTATAATAAACTGCTACCCAGGCCTTATACGTGTCACAAAACATCGATAATTTCTTATAAAGGAAATTGCCCTGGGTATCCCAGAAAGCGAATTTGCTTCATTACCTTTTTTCCTTGTAAATGATATTTCTGGAGATGTTTCTGAAGCACATCAGCTAGTGTGGTTCTAATTTCCAAGTGACGGTCTGGAGTTCCATATAAACACAAAGAAAAGCATTTATATAATGCGTCACCACCCCCGGCTACCTCAACTGAGGAGAAACCCTCAGGGATGGATTTGCTAGGACTATCACCGATGGTTTCTACTGAATGGTCCACATCTGAACATGATTCACTTGGAGAGCGGGACAAGGCGTCAGCCACTACATTACTTTTTCCTGCGATATGTCTGATTTCGAATTCAAATCCATTTAATTCCTCCATAGTGTGGGCAAGACGGCCATCAACCAAGCTCATGCTCTGAAGGTAAATAAGAGGCATGTGGTCGGTATATATGACGAATTTAATGCCCCGCAGGAAAGGACGTAAGTACTTAACCGCCCATCGCAAGGCCGTCAACTCCTTATCTATAATTCCATAGTTTTTCTGGGCCTGGTTAAATGCCATGGAGATGAATGCGATTGGTCTTCTTTCTCCTTGTATTTGAGACAGACAGGCTCCTGCACCAATGTCTGACGCATCCACGTGGAGTTCCAATGGAGACGCATCCAAATCATAATTGGAAAAGCCTAAGAGACAAGGATGAACAAGGGCTTCTTTAAGGGCATTGAAGGCGGTCTGACACGATAGCGGTTTGCTGATCTGTAAGCAATTCGGAATGTGTCTCCTGTAAAAATTAATCATTCCAAGAAATTGTCGAAGATGTTTTACAGTCGACAGAACTGGGAATTCCAATGCTCCTCTGATGTTCTTTTCCAAAGGGAGGATTCCTTTGTCAGAGATCTTATGACCTAGGAACTCTACTTCTAAACGGCACAATCGTGTCTTGCTAGGCTTTAATTTATAACCATTCTTCTTTAAAGCTATTAATACTTGTTCTAGAATCTCGAGATGTTCATCAAAAGTTTGTCCCAGTACGATGATATCATCAAGATAAACCATGACGTTTGACCAAGGTAATCCTGCCAATGCCAACATCATTCCTCGTTGAAAGGTGGCCGGTCCGTTCTTAACTCCGAAAGGCATCTTGAGATATTCGTACTGGGCGAATGGTGTAGCAAAGGCCGTTTTCTCTATGCTATCCGGCTCCATGGAAACTTGGTAGTATCCTCTCACAAGATCTATGGTGGAAAAATACTTGTGCCCATACATGTTATAGATCATGTCTATGAGGTTGGGGAGAGGAAAAGAATCTGCTTTTGTAATATCATTGAGCTTCCGATAATCAATGCATAGTCTGAGTTTACCGTCAGGTTTTCGGACGGGGACAACAGGAGTCGAATAAGGGGACTTACTTGGGTGAATTATATTCTGATCTAATAATTCCCGGCACTGCTTCTCGATTTCTTGTGCTAATGGGCCTTGGAACTGTCGTATTGGAAGATGAACGGGTCTGTAATGTTCCAGGTCAATTGTGTGTGTGATGTTGGTTGCCACACCCACATCATCGTCAGTGCTTAGTACATCCTGGTGTTTTATTAAAATCCGTATGAGTTGGAGCTTTTGTTCTTCGGAGATAGGCAATGTGCTAATTCCAAATTCTTCGTCCAATTTAGTCCTATTCCTTCGATTGTTTGAACTACTACTACTACTATTATCACTAAATGTTACATGTTTGACACTTGGTTGTAAAGCATTATCCTCTTCGGTCAACGATAATAATTTTCCGATGACTGTTTTTTTCTCTGAGGTATTCATTATGGCAACCTTCGGATGTGGAACCTTCAAATTAATGATCCCTGATACTGGATAAACCATCAATATTTCCTCTGGTTGAAAGATGACCAAATTATCACCATTTCTTTTCAAATTTGTCTATATATCCACGAATGTACATGACTTAGGAGGAACAACAACTGAATGAGCGGTGACACAATTAAAGAAAGGTAGTCGAAAAGCAAAGTCCGAGGCGACCTTTTCAAAACTATTATCTTCCTTACGATGCATAAGTCCTCTATTAGTAAGGTCCGGAAGAAGGCCGTTTTCGCGCATCACCGATGCGCCCAAGACGAGCAACTGGGACATATGCTCGGCAGGAACCACTAGAAAAGGCGTGGGAGGCGTACAATGACGGTTTTCAAAAATTAATGGTAACACAAGGTACGATTGTACGGGAACCACACAATTCTTCTGCAAGCCACTAACAGCAGTTACCCTTATGTCTGCTGTAGGTAATACATCAATATTCTTGAGATCTTTCAACACGTCTGAACTAATCAGGCTCATGCCCGCACCACTGTCCACTAAACACCCAAAATAAGCTGAGCTGTTTGCTTCTAAGGCCACACAATTTATAAGAGGTTCTACTTTACCTTGACATATTCTAATAGGTACAATTCCGGAGGGGTATATATCCACACTAACATGGTCCGATTTATGTTCTGTATTACTCATAGGAGCCTCACTACTTTCTAATCTAGTTGTAACTTTAGAATCCTTAGAGAGATTCTCCACAGGTTGGCTCATTCCTGTGGAGCTATTGAGTTTAAAGAATGCTGACGACTACGAGCGACAGGTTCTTCCTCACCCATACACTGTCCCTCGTAATGTCCCTTCAAACACCACGCACGATGATCTATATATTTCTTCTGATTTTTATCAACCCGTTGGGTCTGAACTACAGTATTATTGTTACTTGTGGTAACCATTTTGGTTTCTGGTAAATTTTTACTAATTGCCCCTTGAGACTGAGGTTGAGGGGAAGGTGGCAAGCTATTATTTTGTTGCTGCCGATTTGAATTCCGATTATCTATTCTAGTAGGACACTTGATACCCGCGTGCGGACCTTTGCAAAAAGGGCACTTGCGGCTGTATTGGGATGGTGAGCTCTGCTGAAAATTCAATCCATATGATCTACATTCACTTCTGATATGTCCTCTCTTCTTACAGTAGGAACATATTCCTAGGTATTTATAACAATCATCCATGATGTGACCTTGGATGTCGCAGTAATGACACCACAGATGACTCCTATCTTCCTGTGATCTGTAAGATTTTGTTACCCTCGAATTTCCGTTTGAGTTTTGGAATGGTCTTCCTCTATTCTGGTTAAATCCATATGAGTTTCTATTATTTACATTATTTACATTGTATCCGTTATTTCTACTATATTCTATATTTCTAGTTCTATTAGTGTTATATCTAGGGTTAGGTTCATTTTGACGAGCTTGATTACTCTCTTTTTTCTTGTTATTTAGGACATCTGCCCAGCTCGGTTTAGCAACATCTATTTGTATTGTCTCGTTTAGATCAATGTCTGTGGTCTTGTTCCTAGTGTCCGATGGTTTAGAATCTGTTTTTGGAAGGAGCGTAGGCAATGCTACTCTACCTTTGTAAAATTCGTGATCGTATTTGTCCGCTAATGATACGACTTTCTCCCATGGTACTCGTTTATGAGAATCGTCTTCATTTTCTAAGAGATATTCTCTAAACTTCTTTTCCACATAAGGAGGTAAGCTAAGGAGAAAAGCCTCCCTAAGAGAATTATGCTCTCGCATATCAAGGCCATTATATGCTTTAGTATCTAGCTGTTCGTTGTAACGCAAACATGCGTATACTCTCACCTTTAGTTACTACTGCCGAGTGATACGCCTTAAGTCTGTATTCATCCTTCCTTTTTTCTTCCTGTCGGAACCATTTAATCAAAGTTGTTTTTACTGAGTAGTAGTTACGATCGTTTTTGATTACGAGATTATATAGTTGTAAGAAGGAGCCTTCAAGCTGCCTTCCTAAATATCTTAGCCATTGTTGTGGGGATTTTGGGTAATTGTGTGAACAATATGCCTCAAAATGTGTTAAGTACTGAATTAAATCCTGGTCGGCTTCGTATTTATACTTGCCGGGATCTAGGACTTTGTTTTCTGAGAATTCTTCACTAATTTAGTGAGTAATAGAACGGCTTGCATTATTAGACTAATTTGTTGTTGGATAATGTCGTTTCGAGGTGGTGCTTGAGTCGGAGAAACAAAACTAGAATTGTAAGGTGGATTCCTTTCCATGTCATTATCCTTATCTAATCTATAAATTGGATCAGTTGTCATCTTAGGAGTTGACCAAACACGATCTCCGTGTAATGTCGATGTTTCCACCACTGTGGAACTACTACTGACCGCTGGTTCTGTGTGAATTTCCTCTCTATATACATTTTTACTCATAGGTTTAGGTTTAAATTCTGGAATTTCTTGTATGGAATATTTGTCGGTACGCGACCGTCTATCCGCATCCGCACTCCACGATTTCCGTTGAGGACGGCTTTGTGTATTTGGTGCTGCTACTTGTGAATTTTTTTTATTAGGTTTTACACTATCATTATCGGGTATGGGTACATTCATACCCGCATTAGATTATCCATTTGCCAAAGCCTGAGCTTGTTATTGCAAATTAAGGAGCTGATTGTTTAATCCGCCGATTATATTAGAAACGTGAGTAGCAGGGATTAACTCATCCCCTGAAGGTGTTATGGTTACAGGTGGCATTTGTATCATGAACTCATGAGGCTCATGCTCAGTTGCTATAAACTGGGCAAGGTGATCCTGACTTTCTTTGTCAATGTTAGAGGCCATGATATCTATGAAGTTTTGCCTTAATTCATCTTCTACTGACCCATTTTATCATTCTGTTCTCTATTATTAAAATAGACATACTTTTTTGAACTCTTCAGTCACATACATACCCCAGTTTTAAAATCTCATTAGATTAGTTTCCACACTCTCTAATCTTTCTCCGTGAAACTCTCTCTTACTACATTTTGGAATGCGATCTACTTTTATGTATTGTATGCCGGTTCTAAAAAATTAACTAATTATTTAAATTTCTGTTACTTTTTTTGGCCAAGAAATTTTAAAATTAATGCAAAGTACATTGGTTCTTAACTAGACAGTGTCTTTCTCACTTAAATAGAACTTACATTGGTCTTGACGTTTATCCACAAGATAATTTCATACCAATTAACTAAAAAATATAATAGCTTTTTGAAATTAACTTTAAAATTAATAACCTTACCACAAAAGACCACTACAGTAGGTTGCAGTGGCCCATACGCCCCGAAGAGTTTGACTGACCACCTAACACGTCAATTCAAGACCAGATGGCCTTCCGTTGATAAGAGTCTTTGTTAAAGATCCGATAGAAAAAAGAAATTAATCGGAAAAACAGGCGAAGCTGTTTAATTTACCCTCCGTGGCTGCCGGATAATGTAGAACTTAGATTTTCTTCTAACGCGGGTTGTCACAGGGACTGCTCGTGTACCTTTAACATCTACAGTAAATCATCTGAAAGAGAATATCAGAGACGAAAAGAAAGATAACAATGATGTAACTTGAAAAAGAGAAAAGAGAAGCAAATGGAACAAATAATAACAGCAAATGTCGACGGTTATGAAGTTCTTCTGAAGATATATAGGAACACATAGTGAAAGCAGATGATACTAAGAAGTGAAGAAAATATCTGACCAATGCAAAGAAAAATACAAATAATTAAGATGATGGATAATGAAAAGAAGATATTTTCTTACTTTTATTTACAAAGTAAAGGAATCAATGAAGTGTGGAAATATTTACAAAAAGGACATATTTAAGTCTGCATTATGTACAATCTATATTTACATCTTAAATGCTTTATCATTATGAGATTCTGGGAAATGGTAAAAATCCAGAATCATTTCTATGAAAAATATAAAAAAAAAAAAAAAAAATAAATACAACGGTGAACCTTGAAATTGACTTTGCCTTATGTAACTAATGATCCATTAAGAACTTTCAAAAATAAATGATCTAAAGTATGAGATGTTAGTGAGATAAGAATTCAGCTTATCTTTTTAAACACAGCTCGATGAATCCACTATGAAAGAAAATCCCCAGTTCCAACAAAAATTAGTCCAAGGGATAGAATTATTCAAAAGAACAAAACTAAGCCCAAGACAAAAGTTTGTCCAAAACCGAAAGATGTTCCAGATGAAATTATAGCGGGACTTTAATCCTAATACATAAAAAGACCAAGTAATAAACGTTAAATTGGGACTTTAGGCCCAATTCATAAAACCTGTGGGAATATACACCACAGTTAGATAATTCCATAAAATATAACTGAATTAACTACAATTAAACTATTAATGAATTTAAATTGAAAACTATATAACAGATATTCAGGATTTTATAACTAAGTAAATTAACAAAATAACAAAGATTAAGTGAACTAATTGACTAAGTGACAATAAGAAAAATAAGCAAATACAATAAAAAAAACCTACCCTAGCAAATTGTAATTTGTCTGTGAGGGTTTTATGTTGTAGATGAATGATTTGACAACTCTCCTAGAAAGACATAAAACCTCCAGAAGCCTATACATAATTAAACCTCGGTACATTTAGCATTATATAATTCCAAGAATATATTACAAAGACTATAAATAGCTAAGAGAGTTACCCTATCTTAATGATATCCATACCTTAAGTTCTTTTCAGACAAACTCAAAATACGATGCAAAATTCCAGTGGATATGATTTTGTGGAGGTGGAGAATTGCGAGGTACTGGAGAACCTCGTCGGTTTTTATCTTTTTTCTCCTCCTTTTCTTTAATGAATCTCAACATATCCTGTTGAGTAGGTGGAGGCATTTCCTCTTCCTCAATATCACCACTAACATTCACCAAACCACCTACTGCTCCCACAGTATGCCTGCTCTCAACCTCATCACCTCCCGAATTCTCCCCATCACCCCCCAATTCTGAAAACCTGTTTAAGGACGTCATTAGGGTTAGTGAATATATATTTCACAAAAAAAATAACTATAAATGAGGAATGATAAGAGATAAGAGGTGTTGTAAGGAAAAAGGAGGCTAAGTCTGTTTTTAACAAGCTGTATTCTATACCTGGAACTCGAACGACAGATTTGAAAGGGAATTATTCCTGCTGCAGAGTTCGTGAGTTAGAAAATTCAGGTATGCGGTATCTACAGGTACTATAACTACTATTCTTCTACAAAATGATCATGTCCCTGTTCGGGCGCCAACTAAATTTAAAGAGTATGTAGGGGAGAGTGAGGGTGCACTCAGATGAACCCAACTAAGGAATTTTGGCGCGCCCAAACGAAAAAAAATCCAGGATTAGTACTGAGCCTGAGTCCCAAACCACCCAATAAATTTAGAAAGTGCAATCAGAAACTAAGACAGCGACTGAAATCAGAAGCTATAAGGGACAAGGTTAAATTGATTAATGGATTAATTCTGATAGGAAAAATTAGTCTGTTAGTATATCTACTATCTATCTATTACTATAAAAGTGTTAGAGGTTAGTCAGTTAGTTCTGCTAGTTAGCTAGTCTGTTATCTACCCCACCACTTTAGCTCAAGGTTCGCATACTTTCTCCTAACGACCACCGCATTATTATTACCTGAATAGTCTAAATCGTTTCCCCTGCAACACTCGGTGAACTTCCTGTGATTCATATCCTCCTTGAAGACCCCTCCTTGAAAAGGTAAGTCAGCTGAATTCGTCAATCAGGGGGAAAACAAAAACGTTTTAAAATATTGACGTTTATTAAATTAAACTTATGGGGAGGAAGAAGCTAAGAAATCTGATAGCGGATATCTATAGGTTTGCCTCTAATTAAATTAGAGAACAAACCGATAATTGTTCGAGTTCCAGTGTAAGTGTTAGTTACTACCTGGAACAAGAAGGTTAGTGTGTGTATGAAAAGAGGATGCAAACGAGAACAATCGGTTACTACTGAACTTTGTTGTTCTGTCTGAAGTTGTTGCAAGAGGATCGAGTTCCGTTCTTCTGCGAAAGCACTTGACAGAGGGAAAAGGAACAAGCTTGAAGAAAGCAGCTCAGAAATAAAGGGTCCCGTGGATAGTAAAGATGGTAGCCCTGCAATTAGCAAAGATCAAAGCGGCCCGCAATTAGCAATCCGTCATGGAAAAATGGTGATAGTAGCCCCAGGGCTTGTAGTGGTACACTTTTTTCACTTTTTTTTACACTTTTTTTATATTAGTCATTTTTTTTCACTTTTTTAAGCAATTTTACACTTTTTTTCACTTTTCTTCACTTTTTTTTGGGGCAAATAGGTTACTTAGAGATATCTTTTTCTTCTGTTTTACCTGTGACTGAATTAAAAATGTGGTTTAACTAAAAGACAGTTTATTGAACCCAAGAACTGGAAAACATAGGTAAATAATTTGTTACATCTTTACTAATTTCTACCCACGGTTTGTTTAAAAGCTAATTTTAAATAATAATTGGATAAGTTTTTGGAAATTTGAAATTTTGAGCATGGCCGAGACGTAGTTCAAATGTCTTGGATGGATATACTGATCCTCAAGGCTTCAACCACATTATGGTGACGGGAGAATAGAAACAGTCAGAAAGCAAAATGTTTTGTAAAATATGCATGAAAGGCATAAACATTTCCTCAAATGGCTTCCAGGCAGTTATACAACCATTCAAGAAAGCAGTTCATATCAATTACAGCAAAGTTAAATTAAACAAAGATCAGTTACAATT
>JABUQX010058764.1:37500-47142 GCA_015478945.1 Trachelipus rathkii
GAAAATGGGTTTAGTTAATGTAAACATACCTACGATTGGTAGTAACTTCTCTTCGTAGACGATCTACAGTGCATAGCTTCTGGAATATCCCTCATCAGCTTTCCAACAATTAGTCGGCCATCATATTGATACCCCACTTGTCCTGGTTAACGTCCTTCATTGAACTTTAGATCTGCATCTCTTATTCCACCCTGCTCATTACTAACATCGCCTAGGTTATCCGGAAATTTTCTTAGGTGAGAATGTAAGTAGTTGAAACTTTTATGCTCATTCTACATCCATGAGAATGAAAATTGTCTAGCAGTTCCTGTACATGTTAGTGGTTCTCGGTTTTCCTGTTCCCCAGAAAATTCTGTGCCCCATTATGAAAAGAAATCCACGCTCTTGCATCTTTAAACACAGTCATTGTTGTAGCAAAGGCAGCATCACGGAGGAGTTCCTTATTTTGGGGGCCATCAAATTATCCCACCTTTTTTTTCCTCGTACTCAAGACCAGGAACGTGAGCCATTTATATAGCGGAAGCATTCATCATCATGGTCAGGGCCTTCACAAATTTGTTTTCATCAAACCAAGTTTTATGTGTTATGGAGATTCATTGATGTTTTCTCTCTGTACAAGTGGTTCATGTACGATTTTCCTGTCACTTGGCGTCAATGTTTCCCTTCGGTTGCCATTCTCTTTGGTCCAGCGATCCTTTGCCGCCCGGCTTTCCCAATAGCACAGGAAGCAGTTATATTTGGTGAAACCTGCTTGCTGACTGAGCAAATGTTTACCATTTTGAGGTCGACGCATATTTACCATCCATATACCAGATATTGTAGCCTCTTCCAAACTGTCTTTGATTTTTGCATACTCCTCTGTCATCCCGTACAGTGTACCCTACTGGAACCGAAGCATTCCTGTTGCCTGTTGTGTAACAACACACACTTTAACTGCTCTTGGAAGGTCAATAAACAGTCTCCACTCACCTGCATCGTATGCTGGGAGTCCCAAAGCGAGTAGTAGGCCTGCAACTTCACTGCAATACACAAGGTACCATCTGACTGGAAGACCCACAGCTCTGCTTCTCTGTTACGATGAAATGTATACTCTTTGTGCCAATGGTCCAGTAGGTCCTTTTTCATGCACCCCGTCCAACACTCAGGAAATTGGCAAATACAAACTTCTCATACAAGATCGCATTTCTAGTCACCCTGTGCTACATTCATGTGAACAATGACGACCATCCGACTGTCTGTATTTCAGATGGATGATAGACATCATCCAGGTCAGTGGCATCCATACATGTAGACGTACTAATGTTACCACATGCTTCCCGAATATTGACCGCAGTAAACTTGCTGCTACTGTAGATGTATGCGGAAGGGAACGTCTAAACAGCCTACGTAGTGCGCACATGAATTTTGTCATTCCTAGGGAATATGCAAAAGTAGGGATCCATGATGCGCGAAACTGGGTGTGATACAGCCAAATCCGAGAATATTATATATGGGATCAGCAACCCTCCGAATTACTATATATCTGCTACAAAAGTCCATCCAAGAAAAATTTCATCTTTTTTTGTTCGACCAGTGTAAGTTTTCTTTATTTTTCTCTAAATGGATGACCGAACTTTGAAATAACTATTCGGCCGAATAGCGAAGTGGTTATTCGCGAATATTCGGTATTCGGCCGAATACTTTTAGCCGAATATTCGGTATTCGGCTTTTTCACTATTTGGCACATCCTAATATATATATATATATATAATATAATATAGTATATATATTATATATATATATATATATATATATATATATATATATATATATATATATATATATATATATATATATATATATATATATATATATATATATATATATATATAGTAGGAATAGAGTTGGATATCAGTATCAATACTCTGTATAAATAATTATTTGGTATCAGTAAACAGTATTAGTAATTTTTTTGTTGTGTTGGTGCTTGGTATTGGATTTGGACGATTCCTGATATTATCAGTGTGATTAAAAAATAACTGATGCTCACCTGATACTGATATCAAAATCCTATGTTTTAAATAATTAATAATTTAACTTTTTTAATTAAAATTCAATTAACAATACATTACTGATAGCTAGCTGTTAATTTATTACCCATTACTTAATTATTTTTTCAAGAAATTGTTTTATTGAGATATCAACTAGAAAAAAAATATAAGAGAGATTTCAATTTGGCAGTTTGAAGATTTTAATCTTGCTTTTTGATGTTGAATTCTCTTTTTGACTAATTTTTTGTGAATATGACATAGATGATTTTTTTATTTAATCCAATGATTATATTAAAGGGTTAGCAACTTTTATTATATTTATTTTTAATAATTGAAATTTTAATCTTAAGTTAACTTAATTTTGCACAAAATTCTGAACATAAGGAACCTGATTTCTTTTCAGTAAAAGAAACGCTCTTTAAATATTACTTTAAAAATGAAATAGATAAATCTTTGACTCATTAATAAATTAACCAAAAATATTTTTTTATTGTAAAATTATATATATTATGTATCTATATAAAAAAAAAAAAAAAAAAAAAAAAAAAAAAAAAAAACATTTAACTTACAGAAATAGGTCCTTTATCTGATCAATTGTAATAGTAAAAGCAGATTTTTTATTTTGTTTTAATAATTTTGTTCAGTAAAAAAAACTGCTCCAGACAAAGAATAATGAACACAATTCAGTAAAAATCACATCGAAGAATTTCAAATCCAAATATTGAAAATTATTATATAACAATTGTGTGTTTTGAGCCAAAATTAATAGAGTGATTTACTATATTATATTTTTTCTGAATGTATTTTAACATAAAAGTTCCATGAGAAATCCACTGTTAGAATGCGGTGTCATATACTTTATAAATGCTTGCTTTGTTTGTTCTTTATAAATCTAGTATATAAAGGAACATTATGTTTAAATGTGTGCATGTGTGCGCGCACATACATGAGCATTTTAACAGTATTGTTACTATGGAGTGTATCACATGATACTTTCATTATCTCCATATATGTCAAAGGAAATTTTTCTTATTTTTCTTTTCGTAATAATACATAGAAAATAGGTTGTGTAAATAATTGAAAGCTGATTAAAATTTGCATAAGTAAGTGAACTCTATTCATATTAAATTTTAGCATTAGAAATTAAGGTTAATCGTTGAAAAGGTTGCTCTACTTCTTTATTATCTGGGATGTAGAAATTTCCTTATTTATTTTGATTGTTTTAACTGTTTTTTTTTTGTAAAGTTATATATTCCTTATATTTTATAAAGGTTTCTTAATCAAAAGTTTTGAACTTTAAGAACTTACTAATAATTATTTGATATCTGTTTGGAGATTAAATGTTTTTTGTTTTTTAATATGTGGCAACTCTCTCCAGCAGGCGTCCCCCAGCTGACTCTTGCTTGTTGGAGTTCTCTTGCGTTGCTCTCGACTTTGCGTTGCTATGACCTTGTCATTTTGTTTGTTTGTGTTCGTCCTACTTTTATATACAATAGATATACATTTGATTGTTCGCTTATTATTGATCGTATAATGATAAGTTTCTTTACCAGTGACTGTATTATATAATTTGATAGGAAGAGTTATGGTTTGCTTATTAATAAGCGCTTCCTTTATTTTGGGGGATGGAGTTTTGGAGTCTATTTATAGTTTACTATAACTGGGAGTTTAAATTTTACTATTGATAACTGGAGTGTGGTAGTTTAAAATTTACTATTGTAGTTGCCAGTTACTTATTTTTACATATATCGCTACTTTCTACATGTTTTATTACTTGTATACTATTATACTATATATTCTCATATGTATTATTATATATATTAATATTTATGTATATGTATATGTTAGATATCATATATATTATATATACTATATATATATTATATTATAATTAATTATTATATTACTATTATATATTATACTACTATCTTTTTCTTGATGGAACTTTGTATGTGAGGTTTCCGGAAGAAATCGGTTGGTTGTAGTTCTGAAAGTCTACTTGGATGTGCTGAGATCAACTAAATAATCACCAACAATTCTAAGAAAAAATTTTCAACAAAGCCGACCCATATGCTCAAAGGAGTGGTAGAGTGCTAATGAATCATAATAAAAGAAATTACAAAACACGAAAAAAGTATAAAAATGGTTTACATAAGAAAGTTATAACCCAAATCTTTAAAACCATTAAAAAATATTAAATCTACATTCTATCACATCTTCATTATACAACATAGTTGCCACCACGAAATAAATGACGGATGTTATCCTTAAGCTTCAAGACCCAAAAACGATTAATATCTCTTTAGAAAAGCAAAGACACACTTTTAAGGCAAAGTAATAGAAATAAAATCGAAAGAAACATTCCACCTGCAATATGACCTTGAACATAAATCAAATTTGACATTTTCCAAATTTTTCGCAAATTGATAAACTCCTTTATACCAGTCGCGTCTTGACTGAGACAACTCTGGTTTATGAATCCTTTTCCTCTTCCTTACGCTTTCTCGTAACGAGTGTCAACACCACCTCAAACCTTCTTACTGACTCTATTTCATGGAAAAGTTGTTATATATAAATTTCAGTGCTGGTAACTCGAAAATTGAACTTGTAACACAAAGAATTGTCAATAACAAAAAAAAGTTGTGTATATTTTGTATCAAATTATCATTGAATAAATCTGTGACAAACAAATTTATTTAAACGTTTTCGAGTCATCATTTTTCTTTAATTATGTCAATTTAGATTTTAGTATTTTAAAATTTCCGAATGGCGTGTATTTTGGAATCTCAAGTAAATAATTAAAATTTGGATAGGGATATCGACGTTTATTAATATATTTTGCGCCTCAGAAATGTGGCCACATCTTTAGAACTGATTTCTTTTTGGTGAATAAGGTGTTATTTAGCAGCGGTACAATAGATGGGTATTTTTTGCTCTGCTAACTAACATTCAGAGAATTATCCAACCTTAACAATTGCCCTTCCAACAAATTTATGCCGTTTAAAAACTTTTATTTATCACCTACAAATTTTTTATTCCCTTGCCTCTTTTTTATAATAGATCAAACTGTTTGAAATTGAATAATGTTAGTCATTATATACGTCCTTTGGCCAAACAATTACTTTTTATAATGCAATAGATAGACCCCATTTATTTAAAATTAGCATATAAATTATATCTTTATAAAACAAAAATTCACTCCATGTTTAATGTATTCATTACTTTACCTCTGCCTTAGAAGTTCTTACTTCGTTCCAAGACCAATTTAGATTTGTCAGATTTAAGATTTTAACTATAGCGCTCCTGTGGGATGTCTTGAAACTATCATTGTAAAAGATAAAATTAGATTTTTTTATAAATCACCTTTAATATTTGTATTAATTAAATTATTAGATCGTCATCTTCAAAATTTGCTATACTTAAGAAAATAAGAAAATATGAATGAGTAAATGTATGAATAAGGATATTTTCTTTAATCGACGATATTATAAATTTATTTATTTTCTTTTTTTTTTTATATATTCACTTTTCATATATCCTTCGAGTCATAAAAATATAACTTACATAGTCATATTTTTTTTGCATCTTTTCTATATTAGCTGCCATTGTATTTACTTAAGTATGAGTTACTTTAAGGAAATAATACTTCTATTTCATCTTTCCCTATTTTCTTTACTTTTATTTAACTTTCTGTCTGTATATAATTTCTTTTACTTTCTTGAATCTTTCAAATTCAATTTAGAGTTTTATGCTAGTCTGTAAATAGATTTTTAGATTGTACATTTATTACACATTAGAATGATATTAACTTTATAATGAAAGTTCAACAATTAAAATAGACAAATAATCGAAATATTTTCAGAGTCAACAACAAATTAATCTAATATTATTTTTGTTAAATTTTCACTATATAATTTTTTTGAATTTTCATTATCTTGAGCTTACATATAAGTTTTTCAGTAGCTCTATACAAAAAAAATCTTTAAGTAATTATTTATTATTATTTATTTTTCCCCAGTCTATGTTCACGACCTTCTAAGAAGAATTCTTATGCTAATGCTAATCTTGTATACATTCTTCCATTTCAATTGTAATATCTTTCTGAACTTCTAGTAAACATGTGCATTGAACTTAATAAATATAATCTTTGTAAACGAAGTATAATTAGGAAATTTGAAATCCCTCTGAAAAGATGAAACAGATAGATTATCATATATATAGCTTCCTTTTAGTATTATCCAAAAAAATCAAAATCTCTCGTGCTCTTAGGATCACTGAACTATGAACTGAAAAGATTAAGTTTCCATCTTTGCCAAAACATATTTTACTCTGGCACTACCGAGTGCCTAGTACATGCAAGGAATTCGCATATTATGCAGAGTAAACACTTAGTTAATTTTGAATTTCAACTGTACAGCCTAACTAGAGAACATGATATTTTCAAAATAACTCTGCTTTTTCTTATTTTATTCCCGCAAAGCTTCATATATTATCCGTCGCTTTGAACCTCAGAAACCTTTTCTTTCAAGCTTTAATTATTAACTGTTTTAAGATTCATTAAACATTAGAGTTCCCAATATGCGTCGATTTTATATAGTACAGATTATGAAGTAGAAAATTTTTGTCGTATGCAAGCGAAATTGGAGGCTTTGAATCATGAAGTGATTAGTACTTTTTATCGTTTAATTCATTTTTTATTTGAACGAATAAAAAAAAAAAAGAATTTCGATAAACTAATTTTAGTCCTGAGATGATAGTATATTAAAAAAAATCTTCAGAGGGTGTGTAGGGTTCAAAACTAGTATTTTTCACGCCTTCTAAATAGACCCTTCTGGTAAAGTTTTTTATTTAACATTCAATTTCATTAATATGTATGAATAATTGATATAATATGGGCGTAGTTCTTTTTTTCGACAAGAGATATTATCACCTTCAAATAATTTGCCTTTTCGGTAAATTTTGCTATGTTCATTAAAAATTGACCCAACTCAGATTTATGAATATAGCTACTAGATATATAAATAAAATTTTACGTATATATCATTAATATGAACAAGTAACGTCGCTAAGCGACTCTTTTTGCCGCTCTAGACAAGGTTTTTTTAGTAAATTTGTGCGCTCCTTTTATGTATTCTCTAGCTTTCTAATCTAATTATGGCTTTTTCCTAAAAAACGTTATAATTTAGATTTACATATCTTATCCTAATAATTTCTTAAGGTCTT
Organism: Trachelipus rathkii; assembly: GCA_015478945.1. Taxonomy (NCBI): domain Eukaryota; kingdom Metazoa; phylum Arthropoda; class Malacostraca; order Isopoda; family Trachelipodidae; genus Trachelipus; species Trachelipus rathkii. The sequence goes on from JABUQX010058764.1 coordinate 44,754, forward strand.
CTTTCATCAACACCTCTAATCTTGCGTTCTTATCTTTGTCTCTTTCCTTATTTCGCTTGATTCTTTTTACATTTTCTTATCTTAACGTCTATATTGTTATTCACTATATTTTTTGATATGGTACCGTTACTTATGCTACTGTTCAGTATGCAGAAGAAAAGTTTTCCCATGGATGGAAATCTATTTTTTATTTGAATTAATATTTTCTCTAAAATGTTCACGAACAGAGGTTTGTATTCTGTGACATCCTCTGTAGTATGCATTCTTAGCTTTTAAAAGGTCTTTTATCATCTTCCTCTCTTTCTGTGACTTTTTCAAAAAGGCAGTAGAAAGGTTTGGAAACATATATTGCAAGTTATTTTTCAACTTTCAACATAAATTTTAAGCACTGATTGATACGCGTTTTGCTGGAACCAAATTGTAAATCATTTTTATTATTTTTTTTGGACAAATTAATATAGTCAATTTTAGAACCAGAGTAATCTGTAAGTATATTATTTACATAATGCAAGAAAGCATAAATTGTTATACATTCGTTAATTTAATTGATTTTATAATCAAAGAGAAACCCAAAGTGATCTGAATGTTTGTGTGTTTTTTCATTTCATCATCAAATCGTTCATTTAATGACATTACGCTTGATCTAACAGAACAATAAAAAATGAAACTTTTTCTTTTGCCGCTTTCACAAACAAATTGCTTCTTAGAAATTCGTTTGCAAATACTTGTTAGTTGTTATGGATGGAAATGACATTTCTTCCGAACTCAATTCAAGTTTTTCTACCAATTTTGATCCTATATGGAGTCTTCGAAACTACTTTCCATGCTGGAAGATTTAGAGAAAGATGTTGTTGCTTCTAGATATTTCAAAGAAATATCATGCCTGTATTCGCCCTAAGTTTACTAACGATATTAATTGTACTAGAAGATCATACCACATGGCTAATGATCCCAAAAATCTAAGCGATTTGATTTCTTTTTCTACCGACAAAATTTCCGTTTGTATCAGCTTTATCATCAGCATACCTGATTCTGTAGCTTAGATAAATGAATCATACAATAGATTCAATTTGATTACGAACAGCTTTTACACTATCAACAATCATTCCCTTTGGGTCTCAGAAATTACCTTAACAGTTAAGTCTTTTATATGTTTCTTCAAAATCACCCATCTTTGTGTCAACGTAGCAAACGGGAAATATATTTTCTACAAAAGATAGAAAGATGTATTTAACGGCATGTACGATTTAACTATACATCGAAGCACAAAATCCAAACGGTGACATTCACTAGGCCGACTAGGGTTTGGGGTTTGCAACCAGTTTTAGTTTCTATACTTCCACATTGCAACTATGAATATATGCACCATTGATCGCATTCTTCGAACCTTTTCCAAGCAAATATCGGTCAAATTTCTCCAGTGCTTCTTTGAAATGATAAACATTCTCCAAAATGCTCCACTACTTCTTGCTGTAATTTGAAGGCATTGATAATACGATGAATTATTGTCATTTGCTTTAGATGGCTTACATCAATTAGTACAACCAAGGACAAAGGAAAAATATATTGCATTTTGTACATTATCAAAAATGTTGATCAGCACTTTACAATTCACAAATTAAATAATTTCATTTTAAATCCTGTTCCCTAAATAAACATTGATCACGGATTTCATTATTTTTTATGTTGAAATGTTCTTGCAAAATCTAATCCTATTTTTATGGCATATCTTTCTTATCAATGTAGGATTAACGTGTCCTGTAGTTCAGTTGATAAAACACAGCTCGTTTAGTAAAACATATACCCCGGGGTCGAATCCTGGTCGATTGTGAAGCAAAACTGCTTTTGTGTTGTGTGGGATTATCATGCACCCTGCACAGATTGAATCACTCCATTACTGAAATCAATGTTATGATAAACCTGACATGACAAACCATGTCAGAGGCCCTATGATCCTTCGAGAAGTAACAGGAAATAATTAAACAATGTCAGATTCCTACTTGCAAGATTCCTGCTTATCCTTATTTTTATATCAAGTCAAACCTTAATTCCTTCCACATGTCTGTTTAAGTATCCCGTGTTCACGTAAATCATTTGCCATATGTTTCTAATGGCTGCTCTTCTCATTGCTGAGTTTACTTTCTGACACCGAAAATATTTTGCAAAAAAAAAGCAAAATTCAGATTTTCTTTCTATATTTTAAATATAAAAGCAAACAACGATAATCGTGTTTTTCATTGGGAAGCTTTTTTTCTAAAATTCTCCAGAAAAATTGGTATTCATGATCATCGTAACCTCTTACTTCAAAAATAAGTAACAACTACTCTGAATACACAGGCTTGACAAGGGTTTTATAGGCGCCCTTTTTGTCAATATTAATGCAAATTAT
>JABUQX010058765.1:0-7500 GCA_015478945.1 Trachelipus rathkii
CATGAGCAGGACCAGCCATCACCTACCGGGACCGAAAGCCGGTCCCGGTGAATAAAAGTTTGTTTAATTTAGTATATTTTGATGTTTCATATGATAATCCGTTGAAAAAATGGTAGGTCCTGGTTATTGATAATTATGTATTTTAAACACAATTTTTGTGTGAGTTTTTGTGTATAATATCCTTTTGAGTTTTTCATCTTGATATTCCTGGGTCTATGGGGAGATTGTAGGGGTTATCGATAGTTTTTGAATATCGATGCTGTATTTAAATGAAATCGAAAGAGTAACCATCTTAGTGGCTTAAGTATATATATATATATATATATATATATATATATATATATATATATATATATATATATATATATATATATATATATATATATATATATATATATAACAAATATATATATATATATATCACAAAAAAAAAAAAAAAAAAATATATTTTGTGTTATATATATATATATATATATATATATATATATATATATATATATATGGCCAGCTTTTCGATTATCCGTCATATGTATCTTAAAAACTATTAATGCTACAGTAAAACGGAATACATTGGTGGAATGCTGGTCCAAAGTTTGCCCTGGAAATGTAAAAAAAAAAAAAAAAAAAAAAAAAAAAAATTATCTCAAAAACTACAATAGCTACAGCGAAAAGGAATACATTTTTGGAATCCTGGTAAAATTTCACATAAGAAAATGTAAAAATAATAATAATAAAAAAAAATTATTGTTAATAAATATAGTAATATGATTAGAAGGCCTATTTAGATACCTTTTATTGGTTTCTCGATAAAATAAATAGACTTTCTATTAAATTTAGCTTTTTATACGGCACACTAGGGGCTCGAGCCGACGGGAACATAGGGGTGACGTTTTCCATACCCGTAGGGGCGGAAAGGAACCCCGCATTCAAATACCAAAGAGCGGGGTTTCCGGAGACCCTCCCCGAATTTATGATCATTAATGGACTGATTGAGCATAACGATTTTCATTACTATTATTTGAATGCTTTTTAAAGGTCCTTAAAGTTCATTTTGCTCAATTGAAATGCTTTATTTTGTGAAGGCATTTTTATATTATTATTTAACATTTAACATTATTTTTATTTCTTATATTTTATATTGGTATGTTAGAATATTTTTTTGTATCCTTTCAGTTTTTTTTTGAGCCTGAATTATTTGGAACCGTTCGCTGAATTATTTGGAACCTTTCTAACAGTTTTTACTTTATATGACAGATATCAGCTGACCTATCTTATGTATATATATATATATATATATAGCTGCTGCTCTCATGCTATATATTTTGTTTTATATATATATAAATAGTTTTATATATATATATTTGTATCTATATATATATTCTAAATATATATATATATATATATATATATATATATATATATATATATATTACTTTTTAATCATATCGAATAATCGAAGACATCGTTGTCAAAGAAAACGATTATATCATCTTTTTTTGGAACTAAAGTTAGTAAACAAAAGCCTTTATTAGGACCCTATTTTTAAAGCTTCTTCGGTGTTTTTTTCGAATTATTTTGTTAATTTGATATAAAATATAATAATTTTGCAATAATTTTGTTCGCCCATTCTAAAGTTATTAATTTTTATTAATAATTTAATACTATTATATTTTTTCGAGCGTAAAAAGGCTTCAGAATTTGGTAAGATGACGTAGCTTGCCCTATCAATGGTGAAAATATATGAAATCATCATCAAATTCAAACTTTTTTTTTGTTTAAATTGCTATTTTTGTGACTTTCATGTTATCAATAAATAATTTCTTTGGAATTTATTAAAGTTTCAAATATATCGGCAAATTTGGTGACAATTTTCTCATGCCTAGACTTGATTCTCATAAAAACGGACATCCTTAGGCCTATTGAGCAGGGAATTTAATATTTTTTTATGTTAAGGAAATAACATTTAATATGTTGCCTGTTGTTATCAATCAAAATTTTATTAAATTCCCTGAAAAGCCTCGATTTCAAATCCCCTTATAAAGATAGTTTTTGCCAGCTTATTACTTTCATAAAGCAAATATGTTGACAATTTTGGCAGCAAAATTAGCAACTTTTTTACAAAATGAAGCTCCATATTAATTGTTTTTATGATAGTTTTTGAGTATATCTAATATCTTTTCTTTATATATATATATATATCACATGATATATATATATATATGTAAATATACCTATATATATATATTTAATTATATATTTTATATATTTATATATATATATATATATATATATATATATATATATATATATATATATACCAGAGGGGTGTCACACTCGATTTTTATGAAAATTGCAGGATATACTCTAAAAAAATAATAATGAATAGTGAAAACAAAAATCCTCTCTCTTTTTAGGAAAAAAGCTATAGCCTTTCAAAGTTAAAAATTCCATAGATTATATATATATATATATATATATATATATATATATATATATATATATATATATATATATATATATATATATATATATTATATTTATATATATATATATATATATATATATATATATATATATATATATATATATATATATATATATAGTTAATACTAGACCAGAGGGGTATCACACTCGAATTTTATGAAAATCGCAGAATATACTCTAAAAAAAATAATAATGAATAGTGAAAAAAATCATCTCTCTCTTTAGGAAAAAAGTTACAGCCTCTCAAAGTTAAAAATTCCATAGGATTTTTTTTTATAAAGAAAATCACAGGATATACTCTAAATGAAGAATAGTGAAAATGAAAATCAGCAGTCTCTTTAGGAAAAAAAGTTACAGCCTCTCAAAGTTTAAAATTTTCCCATAGACTTTCTTATAAAAAAAATTAGTGGGCCTCGTGCTCGTTTTAGGGCCATCCTAGTTCAGGTTATAAGATTTGTTAATTATATATAGATTTTCTTTATATATACGTATACCTAACAAACTTATCATAACGAACAGAGCCCGAAATGAGACTTAATATAGATCAATCAATATTGAAAAGTCTATGGGGAGTTTTAACAACTTTGAGAGGCTGTAACTTTTTCCTAAAGAGAGCAATTTTCATTTTCATTATTCTTCATTATTATTATTTTTTTTACAGTATATTCTGTGATTTTCAAAAAAATAGATAGAGAAACATATGTTTTTTTATTTTTATATATATATATATATATATATATATATATATATATATATATATATATATATATATATATATATATATATATATATATATATATATATAACTATATATATATATATTTATGCTATATATATATATAATATATAATATATATATATATATATATATATGGCGTCTGTGGCTGGGGTGACTGGGCCCATAGCACAGAGGTAGTTGGTCCACTCTAAAATAAAAATAAAAAATAAAAAAATAAAAAAATTTTTCTCATTTAATAGCCACGCGGTAGTACTACAAGTTTTATTTAGATCATCTTTAATTCTATAGAGTTTTTATATTTTTAAAAAATATAATAAATTAGGGTACAAAATATGCCCTTCAATAAAATTTCACTTTTTTGAAAAATGTGAGTTTTATAACTGTTATAAAAAATGAAAAATTATGGATGGATTTTAATTATTTTTTCAGTGTATACACTCGAGTATGTTAGCTTTAAACTGGCAAAGTAAATTTTTTGTTCCAAACAGTACTAGTGGCTAAATCACTGGGCCTAACTTGGTCCGATTCACCCTGCCATAAAAATTGATGATGGGGTGAATCAGACCACCATTGTTTTTCGTATTTTATATATTATTGACATTTTATTATGTATAATTAATTTAAATATAATAAATAGTTACTTATATTAAGTAAAAATTAAAATTAAAAATGAAATTTATATAAAAAATACGAATTCCAAAAAGTGTCAATTTTTGAGCTGAGGAGAGGGGTGAATCGGACCACCTTATTTTTATTCTTATTTTATGTATCATTATTGACATTTTTATTACTTATTACTAATTTTAATATGATAAACAATTATTATATTAAGTAAAAATTAAAATATAAAATTGAATTTATATGTAAAAGAGGAATTTAAACAGATGGTCAGATTCACCCCTCAATGGTGGTCCGATTTACCCCTCAAGGTCAGGCTGAATGAGCTTTATTTGAAAAGCAATAAAACTATTATTATTAGGAGTACATTATTATTATTTTTCATTGCTTATTGCCTACTATGTATTTTCTAGTTTCAAGAAAAAAAAATTCAAAAAGCGCGTGGGAAGGAGAGTCGGGAGGACGAAGTTATGCCTAAAAGTGGTCCAAGTCCCCACTCCCGACGCTATATCTATATATATATATGCCGTATATATATATGTATATCATCTCTATTCTTAATAATATATATATATATATATATATATATATATCTTTCTTCTTTCAACATATAATATATATATAGTAACGCATAATAACAATATATACATATATATATATATAGCATAACTTAAATATGTATATAATATATATATATATATATATATGGTATTAATATTTTAAAGGACTTTGATTTTTCTTGAAATTCAGGAAATTTGCTTTAATTCATCCTATTCTTATAAAATTTTCAGGATATATACAATTCAAGGAGATAGCCTATATAAGCTTGATTTATGGGTAATTGTTGAGATAAGCATAATATAAAAATCTAAAAAAATTTTTTTTGAACGATGTGACGTTTCAATTGGCTTCCAATGACAAAAAAAAATTACATTTTTTTTTTTAGGTTATTCGGTTTAGGACCCAATAAGTTCAGGTTATGATAAGTTTTATTAAGTATACACAGTAAATCTTTGTCTACTTAATTAACAAATCTTATCACAACCTTAAAAGAGTGTTTAGTCCTAAAACGAAACTGTTAGATATGCCATCATTGTTTACGTCATCATTAAGACATTAAGAATATAGAGACAGTAAGAAACCACACGGGCCTGTCGAGACTGTCCCAGTCAACCCACTAACCAAACATGCTCATACAAATCCACAAAGCATACCCAACCCATCCAACCCTTTCTTAAATGTTGCAATCGAGTCACACTCAACAACCTCCTCTGGCAGACTATTCCAAAATTTAACAACCCTATTAATGAATGCATGCTTTCTTATATCAAGATGGCATGCTTTCTTCTTAATTTTCTTATTATGCCCCCTGGTCACCTGTCCATGCTCTACTATGAAAAATTTGTTGGTCTCCATATTATCAGTAGATGTAAATATTTTGTAGACTTGTATCATGTCCCCTCTGAGAAATCGCCTTTCTACAGAAAACATTCCTAACTCCTTCAGCCTCTCCTCATAGCTCTTACCCTCAAACCCAGAAATCATCCTTGTTGCTCTACGTTGCACTCTCTCTAGCATATCTAAGTCTTTCTTTAAATAAGGGGCCCAAACTTGTGCACAATACTCTATTACTGGCCTAACATAGCTATTATACAGTTTACTTATTACTTCCTTGCTCTTGTAAACAACATTGCGATTTATTATGCCCAGCATCTTATTAGCTTTATTTCTAGCTTCCAAACACTGATTAGCTACTTTCAAATTACTGCTTATAATCACACCTAAATCTTTTTTCTTGGTCCACAGACTCAAGCCAATCCCCATTCATATCGTAGTTAAAACTTTTATTTGAGTAACCTAGGTGAAGAACCTTACACATTTTACTATTAAAATTCATTTGCCACTTATCTGCCCACCCAAGAAGTTTATCAAGATCATTTTGAATCTTTATGCATCCCTCACTATTCCTAACTGAGGTGGCCACTTTAGTATCATCTGCAAACTTAGAAACCTTGCATTTAAGTCCTTGGTCTAAATCATTTATATATATGAGGAACAATAGTGGCCCCAGCACTGAACCCTGTGGGACACCACTCTTCACTATTTCCCCATGATGATTTATTCCCATTTAGTTGTACACACTGTTTTCTATTTCGCAACCACTCTTTAATCCAACCATGTACCACTCCACCTATACCACATTGCAATAACTTTTTCATCAGCCTTATGTGAGGAACCTTATCAAAAGCTTTACTAAAGTCTAAATATACAATATCAACTGGATCTCCTCAGTCAATGAGGCCGACATTCCTAAATTCTAAAAGGTTTGTCTGACATGACCTACCCTTTCTGAAACCGTGCTGGGAGTCATACAATACCTTGTTATCTTCTAAATATTTCTCTATATGACCTTTCAGTAACTTTTCCAGAACCTTTACAACCAGAGATGTTAAGCTAACTGACCTATAATTTCCCAAATCTTCCTTACTACCTTTCTTATAAATAGGCACAACATATGCTGTTTTCCAGTCATCTGGTACCTCACCAAATGTTATAGATTGCTTAAAAATCAAATACAGTGCCTTTGCAATGCTGAAACTACCCTCTTTCAGAATTCTACCATATATACCATCAGGGCCTGCAGCTTTACTTGGATCAATATGATCTAATAAACATTTAATATCTTTTACATCAAATTCAAATTCTGTAAGTCTATTTGTTACATGCATACAAGAACTATTAGTCTCTGAACTATTATCTAATCTTTCCTCTGTAAACACTGAAGCAAAATAAGCATTGAAAATGTTGACCAACTCCTTATCTGAACTCACTAAATTTTCATCAATTTTAATTGGACCAATTGTCCTATTCTTACTTTTAAATTTATAAAAGCTAAAAAACTTCTTCAGGTCCTTGCTAAATTAATTTCTGCCTCTCTCTTTGCCTTTCTTATTGACTGGTTAAGTTCATTTCTATTTTTCCTATAATTTTCTAAATCATCTTCCCTATTACTACCCTTGAATATTTTAAAACATCTACGCTTTTCATTAATTTTCTCTCTTATCTCTCTATTCCACCAAACAGGTTTTCTCTTCGCCACCCTAATGGGTTTATCTTTAAAACATACTGACTGAATATTCATTAAAATTTGTTTAAAATGTTCCCACATGATAAAACAGTTTTGGTCTTTAAACTCTTTATCCCAGTCAGTTATACTAAGCATGTCTCGTAATTTGGTAAAATCGCCATTTCGGAAATCTAGGATTTGTTCCTTATTAGCTTGCAATTTGGGCCCAGATATCACATTCATATTAAATCTAATTATATTATGGTCACTAAGTCCTAAATTCTCTTCAACTCTAATCTTATCAACCATACTTTCATCGTTAGTTAATATTAAGTCTAATAGTGCATGCCTGGGTAGGAAAAATATTTTTAAAAAATGATTATCGGAAAAAAATATAAATTTTTTGTCATACTATATTCTAAACTCTACAATGCCGATTTAGGGCATTTTTCAGTATATATAAAAGTTTGACCAATATCCAGTTCATACCTATTTTTGAAAAGCAATCATGTCAAAATGATTAGTCAAAATGATTTGAAAATTGAACTATGCAATGTTCTATTTGAAAATACCTGAGATAAATTTTGGTAAT
>JABUQX010058765.1:12500-25000 GCA_015478945.1 Trachelipus rathkii
AACATAAACAAAAAAAATGTCTTGGAAACCTCACACCACAACGGTTGCTAGGGCGGCCTCAAAGAAACTAAGAGTTCTGTTTAGACTGCGAGACTTTTCTTCTTCTCAGTTACTCCAGCTATACAAAGGCCTCGCCCGCCCTTGTATGGAGTTCTGCTCTCATATCTGGGGGGAGCTAAGGTTTTACCCGGCTTTTGGACAGGGTCGAGTCAAAGGCCAAAAGACTTATAAACTGTTCCGTACTTTCAACTTACAACTTTATCTTTGCGGCGCGATGTTGGTGCTTTATCTCTTTTCTACAAGTACCGCAGCGGCAGGTGCTCGAGAGAACTTGTCACTCGCGTACCACTACCTTTACGACGCCCTCATAGCACAAGGGATGCTGTGTCTGCGCATGAGTTTTGTGTGAATATTGATAACTCCAGGTTAGTTCGCTGTGGGGTGCTTCCTTCTTTCCTGCCACCCCTAGGTTCTGTGGAATTCTCTTCCATCTTCTGTGTTTCCTGCTGAATTTAATTTCCCTCACTTCAAAGCCTGCGTCTGTGCTCATCTGCGTAATTTGGTTGGTTGGTGAGCTTCTACGAGGCATGAAGCACCCCACCTCCTTGAGATTGGGCTCTGCCCGTGAGTGGCGGTGACAATGGTATGGCATATATATATATATATATATATATATATATATATATATATATATATTGTATATATATATATATATATATATATATATATATAACTCTTCTTTCTCTTTCTATATATATATATATATATATATATATATATATATATATATATATATATGCTATATATATATATCCAGACGTATAGCGCTATCCACACATCAGTTCGCTGAACTATATGTTGCCCATAACGTGAAAAATCTTTCTAAAAATTGCACGCCATTTTAAAAAGGTTCCCCACCCCTGATTTAGAGCAAAGGCCAAAGGGTGTTGTAGATTAACAATGTTAGTATTCAAAATTATTTTTCTTTCATAATCACCAACATCAAAACAAATTACCAAATACCACAGACAAGCTTTTATAATCATATATGACGAATTTATGATGCTTATGGATCATAATATTAGCATCTAAGTTCTCATACATCTTCCCAATCAGAGCATCTAATGACAAATCTGATTAATTATCATATGATATATTTGAGCAAAAGGAGTCAGAGGCAGAGCTTTTGGCATTCTTGCTCTCTTAAAACTATGAATATCTTTAGACTTGGTTTTCTCATGTTTCAATATCTTAATGAAGTTTGAAAAGGGTTTATGTGATGTTACTGAAGAGCTGGCACTTCACCCTGCTGATCACAATATAATTTTTTTTTATTTAAATTTTTTTTTTATTATTGAAATATAACTAAAACACATTCATTTAAAAAAAAATAGTACTATTCAATTTTAATGATTACTTTCAACATTACTGTGAGACTTTGTCAGTTTCCGATTCTCACAGACTAATGCAAGCTTCTCTGCATGCTCTTTTTTTTCTTTCCTTTTGAATTTAAAAATTTCTTTATCTACTTTGCAATTTTTTTGTCCGTTTTTTATAGGTTTGATATGGAATGCAAATACTAAAAGATAGCTACAATTCTGAGAGGTGCAGGAAATTATTTCAAGAAGTTCTGATGTAATACGACATGCAGAGCGTACAGTGTGGAAAGCAAATTTTCTCCCCAAATTTATTTTTTCCCGTTTATAATGTATTGCCATTATTTTCCCATTATATATATATATATATATATATATATATATAATATATATATATATATATATATATATATATATATATATATATGTTTTTGTTTTATTAATAAACCTAATTATTCTTTCTTGAAAAACTCTTCAACTATATATATATATATATATATATATATATATATATATGTCTATGTATAAAAATATAATTTGTAGGGCTGCAAATCTAACGATATATACGTACGGTATATATATATATATACGGTATATATATATATATCTTTATAATATATATATATATATACATAATATATGTATAATATATACATATATGCTTTAACTGTATAATAATAATATAATATAATAATAATAATAATAATATAATAATATATGTTATAACCAATATATATAATAATAATATGTAATAATAATAATAATAACAATAATAATATAATAATAATAATATAATAATAATAATAATAAATATATATATATATATGAATAACTAATAATATATAATAATAATAATATAATAATAATAATAATATAATAATAATAATAATAATAATAATAATAATATATAATAATAATAATAATAATAATAATAATAATAATATACATCTATGCAATAATAATTATAATTACAATATATATGACAAGTCTATTCACAATAAGGTAATAGTAATAACAATATTTATAAAAATATATATGTGTTCTATATATATATATATATATAACTCTCTATACAAACCCGGTGACACGCTTTATAAATAGATAAAAAGTAAGGCGAGGGTGGTGAGTGAGGATAGTCCACGGTAATAAATCGTGTTGGATGGTGAGCAGTTGGAACAAATATCTAAGTTTAAATATTTAGGCTATATGTTTGATGAAAATGGACCTGATGATGTAGAGTGTAGTAGGAAAGTTGTAAATGGTAGGAAGGTGGCTGGTGCAATTAAATCATTGGTGAATAGAAAGGGATAGTCTTGAGTGAGCTGGGGTTTTGCGATGGTATGTTGTTACCGGTGTTAATGCATAGTAGTGAAACAATGGTGTGGAATAAGAAGTATAGATTTAAAATACAATTTGATAAAATGAAAAATGATCGTGTAAGGGAGTTACGAGGTGTGAAGAAAGTCGTAAATGAGAGAATAAACGAGGATGGATTAAGATCGTTTTTTCATAAGGAAAGGTTGGATGATAGTCGGTTGACCAACTGGATGTATAGTGTTGAGTGTGCTAGGAATTGACCGGCTGGAAGACCGAAGATGGTGAGCAACTAGAACAAGTATCTGAGTTTGAATATTTAGGATATTTGTTGGATGAAAAGGGAACGGATGATGCAGAGTGTAGTAGTTAAGTTGTGAATGGTAGGAAGGTAGCTGGTGCAATTAAATCCTTGGTGGATGCAAAGGGACGAAGTCTTGAGTGCGCTAGTGGTTTGTATGAGGGTATATTCAAACAAGTATCTGAGTTTGAATATTTAGGATATTTGTTGGATGAAAAGGGAACGGATGATGCAGAGTGTAGTAGTTAAGTTGTGAATGGTAGGGAGGTATCTGGTGCAATTAAATCCTTGGTGGATACAATGGGACGAAGTCTTGAGTGCGCTAGTGTTTTGTATGAGGGTATTTTGTCACCTATGATACTGATGATCTGGAATAAGAGGTATAGATCTCGGGTACAAAGTGTTCAGATAGACAATCTTAGGGGTGTGTTAGGTGTGAGAGAAGAATTTATAAAATGAGGCATGGACGCATTAGGGACTTGTGTGATGTAAAGAAAGGCGTAAATGAGAGAATAAACGAGAATACATTGAAATGGTTTGATCTTATTGGAAAGATGGATGATAGTCGGTTGGTTAAGCGGATGTACAGTGGTGAATGTGCTGGGAATCGACGGGCTGGGAGACCGAATAAAAAATGGATTGAGTCAGTAAAGGAATGAGAGTTTCGCAGAGGTGAGAAGAAAGGTGCATAATAGGAGTGAATGGTTGGGTTCTGCGGGGTGGGTATGGTTGTGGGCTTTGCCCAGGGGATGAACCCCACATTGACGAGATACCACAGTGAGGGTCCGTCGCAGTCTCGTAAAGCCCTTGGGTGGATTTTTCTGACTGTGACCTGTGTATGCTACGCAACTCACCCACAATCTTGGGAAAGGAGGTAGATGATGATGGTGCTTCTGATTATATATATATATATATATATATATATATATATATATATATATATATATATATATATATATATATATATATATATATATATATATATATATATATATATATACTATATATATATATATATATATATATATATATATATATATATAGTTTTATTTCTTTGGAATGAATGCATATTTTAACACTAATTAAAAATATTATTTCTTTTTATAATTATTATTATTATAGATACATTGATAAATAAAACTTGCTTGCTTGCTTCGTTCCTGTTACTCCTTGAAAAAGTGTAAGACTTCTGTTATGATTCGCAATTTCATGTTGTTGATTGCCAATGCTTTAATTTCTACTTTGTTCTTTTCAACTCTTTGTATTTTTTAATAGTGATCTTTACCACGTACTTTTGGGAATATCAATAGAATTGAAACAAAGTTGTTCAGAAAAAATCATTTATGATACATGATGGCGAAATAATTAAAATAGTATTATCTGAATAGAGAATGTTAAAGGTGTATAAAGGTCCATTGAAACGAGAGAAATTTTGAGGAAAATAAGTAAGCGTTGCTAAAGAAAAAAAATCAGATGAAACAATGTTTACCGAAAGAAGTTGTAATTGACATTGATTAAACTGATATGGTTATCATTCAATTGTTTGTTATAATAAATGATATAATAATGTATATTTACCTTATATCTGTAGGATGTCGAATATATCTAACTATTTTTGTTATTGAACCACAAGTAAATGTGTCATCAAATATTAATACAGGCACAAAAATCACCCCTTATAATCTAGGACAAACCAACCATGATAAGCAAAAAACAAATTGTGTGTATAGATAGGAAAGCAAAGTAAAGAAAATATGTAATAATCAATGTATGTATACGTGAAAGATATATCATCCGTACCTTTAATACAATTGATAACACACCATTGCAATAATTTTAATCCAAAGCCAACACACAAAGACTGGTAGTTCTATAACAAATATAGTGTCCTCTGCCTTAATGTCACTTCTTGCTTGACTTTGGTCACTTCCAACAGATATGGTACTTATTCCAATCTTTCCCTTTTGGTTTAATGTCCTTTATTATAATAATCTTTAGTTATTCTATAATGCTAATCAAATAATATATTATATAGAAATCATTCAAAAGCTGAAATAATAAAATACACAAAAAATTGTCACAACAAATACATTGCAATTGTTATCGCAATTACAATGTATTTTCCTTGACCACACGTTAATCTGTCTTTCTCCTTCCTTCTGTTTCTTTAATTCACATCACATCTGTAGTGCATCCATCATACAACACATCCCTTATGTAATAAAAGGTTCAACAGAGTATAATTTGTTAGAATTTTGAGTCGAAAGTTCTTTATTTAGAATATTGCTTTAGTTAAATAATTAGGTAACATATTAGATGGAAAGGGAAAGGATGATGCGGTCTGCAGTTCAGTTTGAAAGTTGTGAGTGGTAACGAGGTGGCTAGTTCAATTAAATTTTTGGGGAATACAAAAGAACTTAGGTCTTGAATGAGATAGGGTTTTGCATGAGGGTATGTTGTTACCAGTGTTAATGTATAGCAGTGAAACTACGGTGCGGAATAGATCTGGGGTAAATTTGTTCAGATTGCCAATCTTGGGGTCGTGTTAAGTGTCAGAAGAATTAATAAAATGAGGAATGAACGTGTCAGGGATCTGTGTGGTGTGGAGAAAGGCGTAGATGAGAGAATAAACGAAAGTGTATTAAGATGGTTTGGTCATATGAAAAGGATGGATGATAGTCGGTTGGTTAAGCGGATGTGTGCTGGGAGACTGAAGAAAAAGTAGACTGAGTCGGGAAAGGAATGCGAGTTTGGCTTGTACTATTTTCTTCTACCAGTTATCTGTTCCCGGTGTATGTTGCGTACCTCTACAATCTGAAAAACATTTACCTAAGAAATTTGTTAAAAATGTGAAAATTTCTATTCAGCTATCGTCAGATTTTTAAAAAATTTCAATACTGAAACCACTTCAGTTTCTGGTTAAGTTTTATCATGAATGACATCTAAAATTATCATAATTCATTAGATTGTGGGTAAGCCAAATTCAGAATGAATTCGGGGACTTCATAACTTTTTTCAAGGTCATTACACTAATTTTTTTTAACGTTTTTCCTGCATTGCAGATAATTTCAGAATTTTATATATGTTTCGTGAAAATATACCACTAAAAAGTACCCGATATATAGATATATATATATATATATATATATATATATATATATATATATATATATATATATATATATATATATATATATATATATATATATATATATATATATATATATATATATATATACTATACTATATATATATATATATATATATATATATATATATATATATATATATAAATATATAATATGTGTGTGTGTGTGTGTGTGTGACCTGTTGTGTTATAAGAATGGGTTATTTTTGAAATGTCTTAGAATTTTATTTGCTGGAGCGTTAGTAATTAGTATACATATTAATTTTTCGTTGAAATGAATTTATAGCACACGTACCCCCGACCAGTGAGTGCTGGGAAAATAATAAAATATAGCTTCAGTACCACAAGTTAATAAAAGCCCATAAAAAAATTAAAAAAAAGGAACATCTGCCAGTACCTAGGTTTTAAAATCAAATTTGGAGACATCATAATTTTTTTCAGGCTTATTTTTTAAAATTTTAAATTTTTTTTTTACGTTTTATTTCACTTCGGCTCGTTTCAAACATTTAATATAAGTTTCATGAAAATCGGTTGGTGTCAATATAATTGATCATTTCGTTCATTGACAAATTTGTAAATATGAAATTTAGAGGCCTATTGTTTCATATTTAACTATTTAGCATTTTTAAAAACCACGTTTCCCACGGAAAGTTAATAAATACATTATTTCCTAAAGGTCTAGCTAGTATAAGAAAGAAAAATATTCCATTCCTATAACACCACAATATATATATATATATATATATATATATATATATATATATATATATATATATATATATATATATATATATATATATATATATATATATATATATATATATATATATATATATATATATATATATATATATATGGCCAGCGTCTGTTATAGCCGTCATATGTATCTTAAAAACTATTAATGCTACAGTAAAACGGAATACATTGCTGGAATACTGGTCAAAAAAAAGCAAAAAAAAAAAAAAAAAAAAAAAAAAAAAAAAAAATAAAAAAAAATTATATCTCAAAAACTACAATAGCTACAGCGAAAAGGAATACATTTTTGGAATCCTGGTAAAATTTCACAAGAAAATGAAAAAAAAAAAAAAAAAAAAAATTATTGTTAATAATTATAGTAATATGATTAGAAGGCCTATTTAGAGACCTTTTATTTTTTCTCGTTAAAATAAATGGGCTTTCTATTAATTTTGTTTATACGGCGCACTAGGGGGCTCGAGCCGACGGGAACATAGGGGGGACGTTTTCCATACCGCAGGGGGGGCGGAGGAACCCCCGCGACACCTTAAATACCAAGAGCGTGAGGGGTTCCGGAGGGGAGTAGTCCACAGCGGGTTCCCGGAAGAAGACCTACCATCGGTGCGGTATACCCTTAAGGGTATTCTTTAGTAAAAAAAAAAAAACAAAATTTAATAGAAGTCTATTTATTTTGGCAAAGCCAATAAAAGTCTCTCGTAAGGTAGCTACATCACATTTAAATGTAAATTGTATAATTTGACACTGTATGTGAGGAATTTTACCAGGATTAAACTCTTATTCTTCAGCCAGCTATTGTGATTTCGAGATATAATTTTTTTTTTTTGCGTTTCAGGGGGCAAACTTTGGACAGAATTTAACGTATCCACCTGCTTTAGCATAATAGTTTAGATACATATTCAGTATATTAATTTTCTTGATGTATATAATATAATATATATATATATATATATATATATATATATATATATATAACAACTGTCCTTAAAATATCTCTCCATTTATAAAAAAAATAAATAAATAAAAACATGTAAGTATAATAACTATATATATATATATATATATAATAATATATATATATACATATATATATATATGTAAAAATATACCATATCACCCTCGTACCTAACCCACAACACCTAAAATATTGCTTCAATATGAAAAGTTAAGTAAAAAAAAATCCAAAAAGAAGCATTTGAGGGCAAATCGACAAGTACTTTTTAAATGTTGCGGCATATTAAAGTATCAGGCTCCTATTTTTTTAAAAAGTTTTTTTCATTAGAGATAATGCCAAACATTTCATATAAGTTTCAGCAAAATCGACGGATGTTGATGAAAGTGAAGAAATGTTTGGCATGATCTTAATAATTGTAAAAAAATGACGGGAAAAAAGTTATGAAAGCGCAAGAGATAAATGCCAGGCCTATTGCTGCAAAAGCCTTTTTCAATTTTTTATAACACTCATGGTAATCAACTGAACTGATAAACCTCCAGAAGGCACGATCATATCTCAAAAACTACGGCAGCTACCAGGAAAAAGGAAAACATTAACAGGGTCTTTGAAGATTAGTGCTGGTGGAAAATGCGAAAAAAAAAAAAAAATCTCAAAAACTACAATAGCTACAGCGAAAAGGAATACATTTTTGGAATCCTCGTAAAATTTTGGATAAGAAAATGTAAAAAAAAAAAAAAAAAAAAAATTTTTTTTAATAATTATATTAATATGATTAGAGGGCCTATTTAGAAACCTTTTTTTTGTTACTCTTTAAAATAAATAGACTTTCTATTAAATTTTGCTTTTTTAACTAAAGAATACCCCAAGGGTATACCGCACCGATGGCAGGAGTCGGGGTCTCTCGGCCTTCCGGGGAACTACGGGGTAGGACTAATTCCCCCCCTCCGGGGAGGGTCTCCGGAACCCCCGCTCTTTGGTATTTGGGTGTCGCGGGGGTTCCTCCGCCCCTCCCCTACGGGGTATGGATCCCCCTGTGTTCCCGTCATCGAGCTAAATTGCCGTGTAATACCTTACAAATAAAATATATATATACTATGTCCCAGCACCCCCCCTCAAAAAAAAATAGCCAATTTTATGTTTAATTTTTTTTAATTTTTACATTTTCCGAACCAAATTTTAAAAGGATTCCAAAAATTTTTTTTATTTTCCTGTAGCTTTTTACAATGGAATCAATTTTTTTTTTTTTTTTTTTTTACAGTTTTCCTCGGTAAAACTTTGCCAGGATTCCAGCAATGTATTCCTTTTTCCGGTAGCTGTAGTAGTTTTTGAGATATGGATTGTGGCTCTTCTAGAGGCTGGCCTTTTAGATATTATATATAGTTTTATTTTGAATCCTGCCCATCCGGTGCACACAAAAATTTATTATTAGTATCATATAATAACAATATTTAAAAGAAAAAAAGCAATTCACGGGTCAAATTTCAGCAGTGATAGTCTCCCACGTAAGGGTACGAGGGGATGGAATCGAGGGGGGGGGGCTTTCTTTCCGACTTATGTCACCTTCTTTAACTTTCCTTTTCCGTTTTCGAGGTCGATAGCACCTCACCCCTAATCTGGGAATACAAGGGGTGGTTAAATATATATATATTATATATATATATATATATATATATATATATATATGCTAACTCTGTATATATATATATATATATATATATATATATATATATATAACCAACATATACATATAACATATATATATATATAACTATATATATATATATATATATATATATATATATATATATATATATATATATATATATATATATATATATATATATATATATATATTATTAATTATTTATTATTTTTTATAATTATTTATTATTTTTTTTTTTATTTTTTTTTATTATTATTATTATTATTATTATTAGTAATGTAGTATTAGTAATGTAGTAGTAGTATTAGTAGTAGTAGTAGTAATGGTAGTAGTAGTATTTAGTATTAGTTATTTACTATACCGTGACAATACAACTCGAAATTCACACAAAACAGTATCGATATTATTCGATTATATCGTGTGTGTAAATCCGAGTCATAAGGTCCCGGTGATCGAGTGCCGGTCCTTGTTCGTAAGCTTATAAGCGTTTCGGTCCCGACATGTGGGGTTCAAACAGATAGGTCCTGATATCATACTAAAGCCACGTATGTGTGTGTGTGTGTGTGTGTGTGTGTGTGTGTGTGTGTGTGTGTGTGTGTGTGTGTGTGTGTGTGTGTGTGTGTGTGTGTGTGTGTGTGTGTGTGTGTGTGTGTGTGTGTGTGTGTGTGTGTGTGTGTGTGTGCGTGTGTTGCAATATTGCATTACTGCATCGATGCATCGATGCATCGATGCATTAATGCCTTTGTGACTCTGATTCAATCACTTTCATAGCTTTTTAGGGGTGCTAGTTGCTTTCATGCTGTTCTTTTTGTCTTGTTGCCGTGGCTGTGATTGTTGTTGTTGTTGTTGCTGTTGTTGTTGTTGTTGTTGCTGTTGTTGTTGTAGTTGTTGTTGCTGCTGTTGTTGCTGTTGTTGTTAATGCCTTTATGACTGTTGCTGTTTCTGCTGTGGGTCGTGGCGGTGACTGTTGTTGTTGTTGTTGTCGTTGTTGTTGCTGTTGTTGTTGTTGTTGTTGTTGCTGCTGTTGTTGTTGTTGTTGTTAATGCCTTTGTGACTGTTGCTGTTTTTGCTGTGGATTTTGTGATGATGAAGAAGAAGAAGAAAAAAATGAAGAAGAAGAAGAATGGAAAAATGGATCGAAGAAGAAGAAGAACAGAGTTAAAACACTTTCGTACCTTTGTGATTAAAACATAATAATAATAATAATAATAATAATAATAATAATAATAATAATAATAATAATAATAATAATAATAATAATAATATATATATATATATATATATATATATATATATATATATATATATATATATATATATATATATATATATATATATATATATATATATAATAAGACAGGGCGTAAATATATATATATATATATATATATATATATATATATATATATATAATATATATATATAACAAATAACTTTATTTTTATATTTATCTTCTTTGCTCTTTAATATATATATATAATAATAATAATAATAAAGCTTTTCATTTTGACAAGAGCTCGTCTTTCTTTTATACCCTCAGGCAAAGATTAAAAGTTAATCAGGCTTGAAGAAAAAGGTAAGCTTTTAATCCCTTTGAGTTCACGGTTAATTATAACTATAATTGATCGTGAAGTCGAAATAAAAAAGACACGGGAATCATTTTATTCGTATTTTTAATACACATTTTGAACTCCATTTCTATATAAAGATGATTTGAAAGAAGGTCTGAAAGGCCGCTTGGCACGGTCAGTTAAGTCCGATACTTACCTGGTGACCACCGTGATGGAGCAGCCGAAAGGACAGGATTCGAGTCCATCCTGTCCAATTTTATATATATATCACAAGATGGGTGGGGGTGAACTAAGAGAGGGGGGAGTAAGGAGGAGTAAAACCCCCATCTCCTCAATGACAATGCGAACGAAAGACGAAACGAGTATACCAAACCGGGGGTGGCGGCAAAGGCAGAGGCGGTGGCGGAGGCGGAAAAGCGGGACACGGTGCAAAGGCGACTGCGGGACCAAGTCGGACGGGCGAAAAACGGGCGCGCGCGGAAACGTAAGTGTGTGTGTGTGTGTGTGTGAGCAGGGCGAGAGAGAGAGAGAGAGAGAGTAGGTGATGTAGTCATGGCAACAGATAAAGGGGGGTAGGGGCAATGACAACAACAACTAAGAGAAAAGAGATGGTGGGGGATAGAAAGGGGGTAGGGGTAACGGGTGTATGTGTGTAAATCACATCTCGTGTAATGTTGATGACTGCGTCATCAACATACACTCGAATGTGCGCACCTACGGTGCGCACACATACGAAAATATAAAAGGGGGGTAGGGTAAAGTAAATAATAATAATAATAATAATATATACATACATAAAATTACTTACATTAAAAAATACAATCATATGTACGCGAGCTTCGCTCGCTGGATCTCGTGCAACATTGCAAATGGTTGCTTTGCACATTGCAATGTTGCACTCAATCTCTGCAATGTTGCGTGCTCTATCTCGTACTTATTACTACTAGCGAGATACACAGACAAATAGAAAGGCTTACACACCCACATGCGCGCGAGCATACACACATAACTAAGATGTTATGGTGAAAAGAAATTAAATTAGTATGTTAGCTAAAATATACATACATACGAATATACGTGTAGGCAAATACCGAAGCTAAAATAAATACATTACCGTGGTAGCTAATATATTATTAGAAACAGATGGAGAAATGCACAGATAAACAGACTGTCGTCCGTTTGCTCACACACACAGTTTTAAGATATTAAATTAAAAATTAAATGTGCGTTCCGCGACAGCTGACTGCAGCGGAAGTTTCATGAAAATCATCGAATTTCATTAGCTCTTGTTTCCGTGGAACGTTCGGATGTAATCAATTTTATTATTATTATTATTATTATTATTATTATTATTATTATTATTATTATTATTATTATTATTATTATTATTATTATTATTATTATTATTATTATTATTAT